>CM060956.1:40616699-40651927 GCA_030765055.1 Mantis religiosa | reverse complement strand
GAAGAAGAAGAAGAAGAAGAAGAAGAAGAAGAAGAAGAAGAAGAAGAAGAAGAAGAAGAAGAAGAAGAAGAAGAAGAAGAAGAAGAAGAAGAAGAAGAAGAAGAAGAAGAAGAAGAAGAAGAAGAAGAAGAAGAAGAAGAAGAAGAAGAAGAAGAAGAAGAAGAAGAAGAAGAAGAAGAAGAAGAAGAAGAAGACTTTGTAGGAATAGTTTAGAGTGAGAATGTATCCAGTTTCTCGGGCATACTACCGCGGTCAATTTTTTATGCAATTGATTCCCTCCGGAGCAATAATTGTAAATACGCCAATCCCTCCGTGCCGAAAAGGCACTGCTGGAATAAAATATTCAGATTCCCTCCTGCACGTGTATTTTGTCCTCAGTTTTGTGTTAGTAATACCTACTACCCAAGCCCGCCTCGGTAGCGTAGATGGTAGCATATCTGCCTCACGTTCAAAAGGTCCCGAGTTCGAATCTCGGTCAGGGTGAGTTACCTATATAAGAAATTTCCCGGGGTTTTCCCTTATCCTTCAAGACGAATGTCGGGTAGCTCTAAGCTACATGGACCCGGGACTCATTTGAGCGTCATTTCACCCAATCCATTCACCGTCCGATATAACTTGGTGTTGCGGCGCACGTAAATCACAAAAAAAAAAAAAAACTACCCAAGTCGATAGTTAACATACCAATCGATTCGTTCGCCTACTATGTTCTTGGCCTTGGTATTAGGCCCATTTATTCAATGTAGCAGTCCACTGGAATATGGTAAACGTGGTGAAAGGGACAAGAAAATGATTCTACTGTCTGCTCACCACAAGAAGGCAAGCGGGATATGAAAAGGGAGAGGGGTTTGAACTGTTTGTGCTGTTAGTGGATCTATTTACTACGACATGAGTGTATGACAGTGCATATGTGTCACCAATACTGTCGGAGCTAATGCTCGTTTCAGTGATAGGTATTAGGTGTGGGTGAGATATTGGCAACACTGCATTTTACATGAACCTAGCTTCCTTATCATATCTAGAAGACGAGCATGAACATAGGCAGGCAGCAAAAGTGATTACGTTACACATTTCCTCTACCTTAGCTTCTTGTGTTAGGCAGACAGTACACGTAGGGAAATATAAATTTGAAGAACAAAATTGAACAATTAGATAATGAACAGAATAGTCCATCGCAATACTGCAATGCCATGTCTTACAAAGTACTTCCGAATGCCTTTATGTAGAGGATTTTGATGAATTAATATTCATGATTAATTAATGAAAATGATTTTTAAACACACCAGGGGTATTGACTGGTTATTTCGGTTAATATCCTTGACAGTCCGAAGTTCTGTGTAAAGTGTCAAGCAAAATCCTGCGGTTAAGCAATGGAGGGAATCGAAATATATTTAATTTGAATAAAATAACATTGAGAGGAAAAACAAATCTGCCTTTTTCTGCGAGCTAATCGGAGCCTCATTTTTGAGAGGGAATCGGACAGACACGGTTTCTCGAATCTTCAGCTATGCCGGCAAACCAAATTTGTGCCTCACAGAACCAATCAACGATGGTTACCAAAAGGGTTTCTGAGCGGCCAGCATGTTGTGTGTTTTTTCCACATGTCATTGCGGGCGCGAAGTGAATGAAGCGAGGTAAACGAGATTTTCCCCTTGAGGGAGAAAGGGAGGGTATCAGAATCACGCACCACTCCCCCACTTCATTCTGGAGGTGGGGAGAGCGGCTCGAGTTGGATCATGGCCTACTACATCGGCGGCGGTGGCAGTTGGTGTCCGCGAGGACCAGAATAACGAGCTACTACGTGCGGGAACTCTACCGTTCCACTCACTCGTGTACTGTCGTCGTCCAAGTGATGAGATTAGAAGCTAATTAAGTAACTGGATTTACCTTGTGTGACGTAAAGCAGAACACACCACGACGGCGTCGTCGAATGAAAGGCAAATTATGGTGACGGAACAGCGAAACTATGGCAACGGGTCTTCCGCCAACGGCATGGAGATGGGGAACAGTAATCAGGTGAGACTATTCATGCTAGTTTGTTTACACGTGATGTCGAGAAAGGTGTTATTACCGGGAAGGTGGCACCCACGTGACGGCTTTCTTGTATCCTAAAGTAGGGCAAATAAGACAACAATGAGAGGAAAATATGATAAGTGACTCGATTTTTTGCCCTTTACTATTCAGAAGTGACTTTTAGTTAATCTGTATTTATGTGTATATTTCTTATTTAGTATCGCCTTATGTATTTTTGTGTTCCTTGTGCGTCTTGTATTCGTCTAGTCCTTCAGTAAATATACTAAAGGTTACATCCCCAAGGCGTGTAGATAGGCGTGTGCTTCACATTCAAGAAGTGTCAAGTTCAAATTACGGTTAGGCTTTCAATAAGGATCTTTTCTGAGATTTTCGCTTATCTAATAAATATCTTGAGTGGTTAAAGAACGTTAAACCTTAGGCCCCGTCCCCTAAAAAGACTGCTGTTTACGCAAATCTGGATGAATGTAAATATTACACTTACATCTTGGTAACACTGAACATTCCTATTTATACCACAAATATATTATTGCAGTAATTAAATCGTGCAAAAAAGTAGTCAAGAACTTTTAAATTCTGGAACTGAAAAAAAATGGTGAGCAACAAATACTGTGAAGACAGCTTATGATATAGACTATTTGGTATGAACAAAATGTAGATAATTCTCCAAAATCCCCTATTTAAAATTACCCTCTACGTGAAAAAAAAAAAAATATAAAAACGACGCTAAATATTTTGATAATGTATCATAAGATTGATATATTACCATGAGATGTAACATATACATGTCAAAATTGAATAGTTAGCATTTAATAATTCGGCCTGAATTTTATATAAGTTTGTATATTCAGAAAACAATAAGAGACACACAAAAGATTAAAAACTAAATTCAGAAAATACACACAGCTTATAGTGACAGTTGTGACAAATAAGTCTTTCTTCCCCCACATGGGAAGTTGATTACATTTTCCTATATGCATTATTTGACAGAAGATGCTGAAAGTTTCCGCTTCTTTGGTTTTCTGTACCTTCGCACGAGTTCGTTAGTATGACTTGAACATATAGTTTCTTCATGTTGTTTATAACTATGTACTCATTGCTTACATTTAAAATTATATCTAGACAAAACTGTGCCGTGAATAACTTGGATTGAACAATTGCATCCTATAATTTATGAGACATGTGTGAATTTGTAGAGGGCACAGAAAATTGTGTGACTTTATCAAATCAGATTTTGTTTTTCTGGAGGTTACCGCCTCACAAAGAAAAGCGTTATTTAAGCAACAAATCAGAATTGAAATCTGACCATGGAATTAGTACGTAGAAAAACAACACATTACTTCAAATAATAATAATAATAATAATAATAATAATAATAATAATAATAATAATAATAATAATAATAATAATAATAATAATAATAATAATAATAATAATAATAATAATAATAATAATAATAATAATAATAATAATAATAATAATAATAATAATAATAATAATAATAATAATAATAATAATAATAATAATAATAATAAACTGGTAGGAATTTTGCATTTAAAATGGTGATAATTCATTACTTCGAAAATTTATATGTTTAATTGTGCAGGACTTCTGAAGTTGAAATCTTAAACTGTTATGTGGAAAAATGGTCTAAAATGTCGTTCTGTTATTTAAATAGTAACTTAATAATTCATTCATAACTTACTACTCATTCATAAAAACCATTATTATGGTTGAATGACTTATGCCAGAAGTGAAAAGGAAGGAGGCACGAAACGAATTTCGAGTTTAAATTAACAAAGAAAACCCGCGGCCCTGCTCGCGTTATTGGAGATTTTACTTTGTCGTTCCCTCTCTGACTTCCCACTGTCTTTTACACCCTCGTTCTGTCCTTCCTCTGTTTCCCTGTTTTGCAATTTTCAGCATTTCTTTAAACTTTCTAACACCTATTTTTCTCTCCCATTCCATTTCCATTCCTTGCATTCAGTCTCTCTAATGCACACTGAGGAGAGCATGAATGAGCGGTTCGAATACTTTCCAGTCTAAGAATTTCACACTGCGCATGCTCCGAGCCTGTCGCTTTAATTTAGAGAACCAGGTATATCATTTACTTGATCATTTAAAATCTCATCTATGAAGAGGAATTGAAACACAATACACTTCTATTTTAAACAAGTCTGCAAATATATCAAAGTAAAGAACATTCTTCGTACTAAGATGTTCACATTTAGAGTTCTTTATTTGACCCGGGTCTAGGCTTAACTGAAAATTGTTTGTCAGCCTCGGATCGGACTTGACTAGAAAAACTTTGTGTTATCACATCTATTAAACATGTATCATTTTAATGACAAAAATGGTGCAGTTTTTGGAAAATAAAAAATGACAACGTTTCTGTGTATGAGGAAAATAAAGACTAAACAATTAATTACATTTTTTTTGTCGAGACTTCAAACAAATTATCGCTCATATTCCTACTACAGCTAATTATGGATAACTACAACAGCACTACAGTTGCAAACTCTGTTCTCCTCCATCCATAACTAGAACATTTCTGAGCAAAGGCCGGACATGTATGCGTTTTTCCATAGGTATACTGCACATGGACTATACTGTTACCGCTCACGCATGTTAACAACTGCAAGTAGGTACAGCCTGACCATGACAACCACCTTACCGCGAGAAGAAAAAAAGTCACGATATACTACGCCTTGACCTTGTGTCTGCATACACTTGCAAGACAATGTTTCTCTAAATAGTGGCAGTTGTTTGCACATTTGATGGTCGTGCTGTACAGTTGACGCCATTCATACTCCGCGTCCAGCAACTTTATCGCATGCAAGCGCACATCTCTCCGGCCTTTATTCCTGAGCAAAGTGCATTAATGCGGGGTACAATTGGTCAATAAAGTAGTACGCCCTTAGCAAGCCATTTACCACGTAACCTAGATGATTCCATACCTCAGATGTCACTGTTTAAGTCACACCTCAATTGATCCTCATGATCTAATTACATCCTATACTAGGCTTCCCATCAAGGGAAAAGCATCTCCTTGCTGGTACCGTAAATCGAACCAAGATTCGCCCGCCACGGTAGCATAGATGGTAGCTAGTCTGCTTCACGTTCAAGAGGTCCCGAGTTCTAATCTCGGCCAGGCTGAGTTACCTGGATAAGGTTTTCTCCGAGGTTTTCCCTTATCGTGATTGACGAATGTCAGGTAACTCTAAGCTCCACGGACCGCGGGCTCATTTGAGCATCATTTCACCCAATGCATTCATCGTCCGATATGACAATGTTGGAGGACGTAAATTACAAAAAACACCTAGATTCCTTCACACCGCAGGCAGTAGTACTTCTTGCATTGATCCTGATAAGTCAATAATTGCGAAAACCAAAATTTAAAACCAAATTATGCAGCCGAGCCTATAAGGGCGTTAGAATTTCGGCTCATGTAAACTAAATTCCCTATTCACAAATTCCCTAAATTCCCTACCACACCTTAAAAGGCATATTTGCGCATTTATTTTAAACAGCAGTATATACAGAATGTAACTTTATTGGTGTCATATATTTGGTGAACGTATTACTGAAAGCAAAACAGTAAAAAAGTTCATATGTACATGGGTCTGCAAATCAATTATTTCAGAGTCACAACACAAAATCGAAATTTCCGAAAATTCCTCGAAGTGGCTTCCTCTTGCTTCGATGCATGCAGTTAAGTCTGCGTTCAATGCTCTGGCGTACTCCGTTGAAAATTCCTGATGTGTTTTGTATTTTGCCTAATCCCGTTTGGGTATGTTCTCTCAAAATGTCAACATCAGGTACAGGAATCGCATAAACTAAGGACTTCAAATGTTGTCATAAAAAGGAATCCATGCAACAAAGCAAGAGGAAGCAGCTTCGAGCAATTTTTCACCCGCCTCAGTAGCGCGGTGGTAGAGTGTCTGCCTCACGTTCAAGAGGTCCGAGTTCGAATCTCGGTCAGGGTGAGTTACCTGGATAAGGTAACCCCGGAGAGTTTCCCTTATCCTGAAAGACGAATGTCCGGTAACTGTAGGCTCTATGGACGCTGGGCTCATTTGAGCATCATTTCGCCCATTCCATTCATCCAACTTAACGTTGGAGGACGTAAAATTACAAAAAAAAAAAAAAAAAAAAAAAAAAAAAAATGCAGACCCATGTACGTATGAACATATTTTTACTGTTTTGATGTCAGAAACACGTCCCTCAAATATATGACACCAATAAAGATACAGCACGTATAGTGGAAGATCTAGTTGCGTCTGAACCAAAGTATCGGGGCATACGAAGTATAAAATTCCCTAGAAAATATTCGAACCCCTCTACCATCGTCTCGAACTGTATATTTCATGCAGTGGTTTAAAAATCAGCAAAAGCTTGCTTTTCATGGGATGTTACTAAAACTTAAAACATAAGAAAAGACTATACGTTTGCAATGCAATCGGAATGAGTTTTTCGCGGTAAGTGCTGTAGGTGCACATAAAAAGGTAAGATAAATGTGTAATAGCTTTTTAAATACCCATTTTAGGGAAAGTTTGCTTATAGTAAAACTAACAATAAACATTATCTATGCTTATAGGTTTTGTTATGCAACATGTTTTAAAGTAATAAACGAGTTACGGGGATTTTACTGCTTTTGCGCTCCTTAAGAGACTTTCAATTTTAAAGAAACTTATAAATATGTTATATAGCCCATTTTTAAAATTCGGCCTTAAATCCTGTATACACATAATTTCCAACCATTAGAAAAAAACATACATATGCGGAAAATATTTTTTGTTAGTAGCAATTATTCATTCAAAATCAGAAATTATCGAAAACGTTTTGTTACAATGTTATTATAAGCACAAATTTATATCTCTACAATTTAGCTTGTAAGGAATCGGTGAATAGGTTACTCTAATTTACTTTATTTATACTATTTGGAGTATGTATGTATGTTGTACAACATGTGCATACAATTTATATGCTTATCACTCAAAGCAAAATCACGATGCAATGTTCAGCCTTAAACTTGTTTAAATATTCACTAGAATAATAGTTTCTATTTCCACTTCTTTACTTTCTTTATCTCGTACCTAGTAAAATAGCGGGAATATTGCATTCAAATTTTGATATACATATTTCACCGGAAATGTTTTAAACCACCTGAACAAAAGAAAGTTGAAAAAGGTTCACCTCGTTTGTGTGTAAGAGGGGGAGAGAGAGGGGGAGGGAGAAGGAGAGGGAGAGAGAATAGTATGACCCAAAACCAACTAACTCTTGAGAAATACCAAACTTATATTTACAAAGATACGACAAAATGATTTTCAGCATCAATTCTTCACTTTTCTCCTTTCGGAACACCTTTAAATTTTGTTTTATATAAGGGACTGTAATGAATTGTATTAGAAAACATATTTAAGATATTTACACGGCAAGTAAAAGGTGTATTGTGACTTTAGCCCAGTTTTTAAACTATGCTTTCACTAGTGTAAACTGTCACGTAGTAAACCTAATTCGGTTTTAGCCAAGACTGTCTCGTCACTTTGTTTTTAGCTTTACTTCACTTTCTTCGCGTAGCAGCGTAACGAAACACGTCTGACGTAGCCGACGGCTCATTGACTGGTGAGTCGAACACAAGACGTCTGGAATTCCTTACAATTACAGCACTCGCTGCACGTCGTCCTCATTGTTACCAAGTTGCTCGGAGAACAGCATGTTTCGTCGTACCGAAACCCAGTCACTCCTCACTCACTCACTCAGTCACTCACTCACTAATTTGCTTCGCGAGTCCAACTCCGCTGTCAGACGACTCAACTAATCCTTGTTTCACATAAGCTTGCCCCGTATCTCTTAACGGTCACGTGACATTATCACCTCTCATTGGCTGCTGTTGTAGTATAGACTGTTGTGCGGTAAAAATTAGTTCGTTATTTAACATGGTGATATATCTTTATATGTTGGAAGACATTTTTCAAATTTATATTTTCGTAACTGAATTAAATAGATTACGCAACAGAGTTGATTTATCTGAAATACGTGTTAATTCTTAAACGGAGTAAAGAGGAGGTTCCTTTGCTCTCAAGCACATGTCACGATAGCACGTGATTTAGCGGTAGTGATGACATACTTGTTTATATGACTTGTTTATATGACTTTTATGACTGGCCTTGTTCTGATCTGGATTAGCCATACATCGCCATTCGAAGGTGTGTTGTGCCGAGTGCGAGAGCTAAATTATTTTATTGATCGTTCATTGCGCGTGTACTTATTATATGTATAATGGCAGATATAACCGCCAGTTTTTCGCTGAAGTATCGCAAGGGAAAATCTTTACAAAACGGCGAAAAAAGAATTGTGGTGCATGTGTTTAATGCACTCACAGAAAAGAATCCGTCTTTGTCGGTGAGAGAAGTCGAACAGCTGTGCTCTGAACTTACAGGTGTGTTAGATGCGTAGGACCACCGCGACATGAAATTGAGATAACAGGAAAACTTACCACTCCAGGGGCGATATTACTATGTGGCGAAGACCTTATTTAAGGACAATCAGATTGTACGGAGATACAAATCGCAAAATATACTACCTTGACGAGACTTGGGTGAATGAAGGACACACGACAAGTATAGCATGAGATGACTTTTAAGACTGAAAGACAAGCATTTTTGCAAGGTATGTGTGCTGGTTTTAAAAAATCCCAGTGGAAAAGGCCGAAGGCATTGCTAATTTATTCATTTAGTTGCAACTTGCTCAGTTTCATTATAAACTTGTATTTTTGCATGACTTCATATTCTTATTTGTATGATTTTATCTATCTTCCTGGTAATTATTATGACGTTTACTGCAGGTTTAAATGTGACGGAAAGGCACCGCCTATGGCCTATGGCGCGAAATATGTAATGTTTAATGCCCGCTTTTACTACATACGGCACCGCAGGCGATGACACTGATGATACATGAGATGAAGATGGAGCACCGGTGGAATGAGATGGCGGGGGAAACCGGAGATCCCGGAGAAAGCCCGCCCCAGCGCCGTGTTGTCCACTACAAATCTCACTTTGCGGTCGCCTGGGATCGAGCCCGGGCCGCCTTGGTGAGAGCCAAGCGGTCTAACCACTGAGCCACAGCGCGGCCTATATATGGCGCGAAAGCATTAGCCAACTAGGATGAGGGGGAAGGTAGTTGCACGCGGAGTGACACATGTAAGCGGGGCAAGGTTATATGAAACAAAGATTAGCGAGAGGGTTCCCTTGATGTTTTCACACAGTTCCGGAAACTGTTGAATCGGCGAAACATCCAGAAGATTCTAATTCTCTGGCTTCAGGACTTAACGTTTTTATAGCGGGTGAGCGCCAGGCTTATTTTGCTTACCGTTCCGACTGCCCAAGTTGATCTTCGTTGGTTGGTAGCTGCTACATCACAGGATACTGAATTTCCTGGAAATATCCTGCGAATGCCTCAAGCACTCGGAAATCATTTTGTATAATTTGTTCAACTGGCAAACTATGAGAGATAGACAAAAATATAGACATACATATTTAAAACACATAATTTGTTTAAAATAAATGGTTTGGGGGCATCAAACCTTTCCGAGGTATCCGTTCCTATTGTACTCAATTTTCCAATAGTAATTTTTCGAGTTTCGAAATATCCTTCATTGTTCTTTCTCACAGATCACGGAAGTATAAACTTTCAAAACCAGCATATAGCTACCAACTTTTATACAGCTGACTGCTGATTCCATTTCCTAACTTGTATCTACACGAAATGTGTAATTACATTCTCTGTAAACACTTATCTGGTTTAATAGTTAGAAACACATATTTTTGTAAAAACAGTTCGTAGAATAAACGAATGTGGATGCAGAAAGTCACATTTTAACAATTCCTTTTTAAATTCCACTTTAAAGAAAGTGTTTTCTATGTCATTTTAGTTCATTAGGGACGGGAAAACGAAATGACCCCTTTCTTAATTGGAACTAAAATTGTTTGTCAGAGCGTGTAGGCATTATGTTAAAAGAAATATGTATAAGACAGCACATGTACAGCCACCACAGAATTTCATTTGTGAGTTCTTCCCTGTTTTACGACCAAGTCTTTTTATTGCTCCACATATATGCGCTGAAACCCGTGGATTTTACTGCCTAGGTTTAACATGATGAAGAACTTATATTCCATATTCTAAGTAAATGGATTCAAAAACTTGTTCTGTTAAATCACTTTATTGTTGCATTCAACCAGAAATTCAATATCACGATTAGCAATCCCATGAATAAAGACAGATCGTAAAAGTACGCACAGTGGTAATTTAAAGTGGCTTCGCTTTGTAATGGTAGTAGTTTGGAGAATACAGTAAGTATATTTTGGGTAATAATCTTAAAAGCTATGAAATTTTAGGGAATTATTCATAGAAATATTTTATTTTCTATATGTTCTATTAAACGTATTGAAATTAATAAACAATTTCTCTTTCAACTTTTACATACATTTCAGCTTTCTAAAGTACAATGATTCCCAAAATTTCGACCAAATTTGATATGTATTAGACTTTAACTACGCATGTTCAGCTGGCCCGCCTCGGTAGCGTAGATGGTAGCGTGTCTGCCTCACGTTCAAGAGGTCCCGAGTTCGAATCTCGGTCAGGTTGAGTTACCTGGATAAGGTTTTTCCGGGGTTTTCCCTTATCCTGAAAGGCGAATGTCGGGTAACTGTACGCTCTATGGACCCTGAATACATTTGAGCATCATTTCACCCATTTTATTCACTGTCCGATATGACTTAACGTTGGAGGACGTAAAATTAAAAAAAAAAAAATATCGAGCTGTTTGCTTAAACATTGTAAATTATTACTGCGTGTAACTTGATAAAATATCCTTAATTCTATGCTGATCTTCGACCGACTTTGGAATCAGTTAATTTACTTAAAATTTTATACGTAAAACGTCAGTTCCAAAAGTTCAAAGTACCATAAAAATTCTGAACTTTTAGAAGCGTTCTTAACTTTGAAATTACAATACATGTTTTATGTTAAGAAAATTGTTTTCAAATTATCCTATAAAATTTTACTTTCATATTGGAGCGCTGTATAGGTAGTTTCATGTAAGTAGATGGGCAAAGCGTTTACATTCGATCAGTTTTAGGCAGAAAAACGCAGCAGTGTGCTTGTATGTGTATATCTCGTATTTGTGTTAACTTCAAAAGTGAACAAATGCAAGTTGAAGTCTTATCCTAGCCTTACCTTATACCACACACATCATTGGACTACACCTTTCAAGCGATCACCACTTTCAGTGTTCAGACCCTTTCCGTCTTAGTCCTTGGATTATTAGTTCCTTAGCAGTTATTTCCAAAAGCCGAAAATTGACGAACTTGTTTCTTGATTAATCGGCTTGGTCTCTCCGTGATCGTCATTTGCGCGAATAACCTAAGTTAGCTAGTCAAAGTTACGATCCCTTCTCTGCAGAAAGATCTAAGTAAGAAACTAAGAAGCATATATACAGAGTTGGATGTTTACAACAGTCACACGTCAAAGATAAGTGAAACATCTTTAAAGGATTTCTCCCTCGAGACTATTCCTTTTCTTGGAAAGTTACTATTACGGTCTCAATTGGACCTAGAGATTTGAATTAAAATAGGACAAATTTGAGATAGTATGACAACAGCTCCGTCAGGCAACAGCTCAAAGCGTGCATACGCCTACCAAAGACCTCGCATCTTTTGGCTCTGGCCGCAGAGGAAGTCATTATCAGAGTGTATGTGATCAGCAATTTAATTCCCTACTTCCCAGTTTATTATTGCGGATTCTGTAGCTAAGGACTAACATTTATTTGAATGGTCTCCTAAATCTTATGAGACAGAGTGCATCTCCAAGAGATCTTCTAGTTTTTCCTACTCTCCCGTTTTACAGGCAGCATCCCATATCATCATGGGAGGCAAAATACTAGGAGAAATATTGATTTTCATCTTACTATATTCGTGAACACAAAACTGGGCCTATACATGTTAAAATATACCCAGAATTAGTTTATTTACATATCTCTACTTAGACTATATATATTAGTGCGTGGGGAAGTCTCAGAATGGAATGTATGATTTCCATTTTTGACCTTGCAGAATTCGGTGAACCCGGTTTTCTTGATACAATCTCAAGAGAACATTGCCTCACTTCCTTGGGATCGTGCTAAAACCTGCATGACTGCATCAGCACTTTGTTATTGTTACTTTTGCTCTGGTGGTGTCTCAAATTTCCTTCCTATCGAACTTCGACAACATTCTTCACTTTTCAGTAACACTCAAGTAACCACTTAACGTTCATCGAATTATTATCTCATCGCCATGTTTGTTTATAAACACATAGTAATATGAACGTATTACTATACTATGTGTTTCAAATGGGAAGAGTTCTAGCCTGTAGCCAATCAGATGCGTTAGAGCCTTCACCGTTGCCACCTCTTTATCCCCACTCTTTTTATATTACCCTTTCTCTCGCACACTTGCGAGTGTTATTGGCGCTAGACGTAAGGGAACGCAAACTGAATTTTCCAAAGTTTTATAATAATGCAGTTGTTGAAATCACAATTGCATCATGAATATTCATGTATTACACAAATGTTTTAAATATTTAGTTTAAAGTTAATTATAGTTTATGAATTACTTGTTTTTCTAATCCAACGAAAATACCAGCGGTGCATCCGTATAGCTGTGAATGTTACTTACGTTAAGAGATAATCCGTCATTGTCATTGTCTTCAACTTCTGAGTACTGCAAATTTAAGATGACAGGTTCCAAAATCTCGTTTCAGGCTATTTCGTTCAACGCCAGTCAGTTTAAAAATAGTATTTCCGTTTGTAACATAATTTGAGCCCACATTAACTCTACTGGATTGTTCTAGCAGTAGTAAGGGGGGAAAAGTGGATTGCTTCTCATTGATCCAGCTGATACACCTTTACATGAACGAGTAATTGAATATTACTGCTTTGAACTCTAGAGTAAATAGAGATTACGAACCATTCATAAACAAAGATATAATGTGACGAGATACGTTCTGCCAGACTAGCAAGAAGTGTATCCTTTCCTCTCATCGAATTTAACAAACATGTTGGCTTATTCAAAGTACATATTTCTTTTACCACGTCATGTCAAATGTTAACGTTTCAGTTCTGAGTAATTTCAAATATACGTTCACGCATACATGCTAACCAATAATGATATTCATTACAGTGCTTACGTCGCAATACATTGTTAAAATATAATGGTATCTACTTGATTTATTTGTACTAGGAAAATTATTTGCGCTAAACATATGGGGTTTTCACAGTTATGATAGAAACACTACTCTATCCTTCCTCATGGATCAGTTTTTGCAAAATCTGAACTTTTATGTTAGCGTGAATAGTATTTATTAGAGATTGATTAGTTTGGCGCTCGTCACACACCAGATAGGGGGAATACAATGTGACAACACCGCAGGACCCCGATTGGTTGCTCACCTAGTAGCGTTCAAGGACAAACACCTTGAAACACATAATTTTCCAGTGGCTTCTATAGATCATGCGCAACAAAGATTATTTTTGTCTCTTTTTGTTACTAAGACATAACGTTTCAAAGTGTCTATACTTCAATTTGGGACACTGTTTTTAAATGTATATATAAAATTATAAATACGTAATTTATTCTGAAAAGCAAAGCCTAGATACAAAATTTAGGTGTGCTTTCAAGTTCTTCGCGACTCACACTGTCAAAATAAACGCGATAATCAGTTATCTCAAAATGAAAACAAATAACGTTTAAAAATATTTCTGTTCAAACGCATGACTACCATATAATGATAATATTAGAATAGGAATTTTACGGAAGTTAGATTACGAATGCCAATTAACGTTAAGTTATATGGTTCGATGGCCATGCACGTAAAAAGGATAGAGAGGGTGCGTAGGACGTGTAGGCAGCTGTATTATCAGAGGTGGCTATGACTTTAATACCGAGGTAAAATGAACAAAACATTATTAGAAGAGTTCTCACTCAAAAGTGATCATAAAATGTGGGAAAAAGCTGTAACGGACATCCTGTAGCCTTTTTAGGGATATCATTTTTATTAATAGTGGCTGGATGTAATTGAGTTATGTAAGCCGTAACTAATAACGGCAACGAAAATGAAAATCTGCCTACTGTTTTCTGACAGGTACACTTTGTAAAAATGACGATATAGAGCAGCCAAGTAAGAACGAAATGGTAAGGCATTAGAATTTCTGGATATAGTGCTGTAAGCTAGTAATTTCCATTTATACCTCCAAAGTAGCCAATAGCCAATTTCCTTCAAATTTGATAAATGCATAAATAATAATATATTATGTGATATAATATTTATTTTCTTGTATCTCCTTTGATGTAACATACGTACTCTGTAAGACATGTGCGGATGATCGTATGCATAAATACCTACATGTCCGGGTAAATCCGCCACTGGCTCAGAGGAGCATCATTACTATCTCATAAACCACTTCTCAAGTGAAACCAACAAACGTACCTAAAAATTCCTGTAAAAAATCTATCTGCGGTTAAACCCTACTGAGGGTGGGCACGCAGCAAAAGCATTCAGACTATACATGACCTGCCAGCACCTCGGTCAGTTGGTCGGTTGCTCGGTAAATCCGGACGTTTGGCAATCCTCTCGGTAGTTGGAGAAAATTCTCACAACGCAACGGCGTCTTGTTCAGAAACTGGAAAGAAAGAAAAGGAGAATGCTTCCACTAATCAAGCAATGTTGTACGTAAGTATAAAGTTTGAAGTTTGGAAACGCTTGTGTGATGTAGCGCGTTGTGTGACTATGTCAATGCTTTCACTAAATTACGCGGGTGCAAAATCTTGCGCTTGTGCTGGTTTGCACTTTTCAGTTTGAATGAGGCGTAAGTCCGCCGCACAACAAGCAATTTGAACGAGCCTCTCTAAAGTCCTTTGTACGTGATCAAATGTTTGTCAAATTCAATGCTTTCAGTGGTAACGCAACTGAAGACGCACAACACTTAGTTTAGTATTGCTGGCTAGAGACGAGAGGGTAGTTGAAAGCAAACAATTCAATGGTGGAGTTCGTGGTGCTATTGTGCACTAAACCATTGTTTCCCCGAAAACGCAAAATTCGTGCAGAATGGGAGAGGATGTGTGGATCAATTCTTGTCGATGTTACTCTTGGAGCATTGGAACTCGAAATTGAAGTTATTCGTTTTAAAAATTTAATTCTCAGAAAAAATTGTAAAGATTTGGTTGGAAGTGATATATTCAGGAAATATGAAAATTAAATGTGCACAACATCCATCTTTTGCTTTATTAATAATGAAAATATTTAATTCTAAAGTGTATATCATTTTTTTTTCAAATGAGCATTGCGAAACCAAGAGCAAATTCTCGTCTAACAGATGATCATTTATTGGTCCAATTACTTCTGGCCGTGACAGACGCTACACCAAATGTGTACGATCATGGAGAAGAGGAGGAAGAACAGGGGGGAAAAGTAGCAGAGGAAGATTAAATGTAACATAACTGTCTCTCATATCGTTTTATGACTAAGGGACACTATAGGTATGTAATTATTGTGAACTGCTCTTAACTGTTCCACAATAGTAATTTCTCCATTCCCTCTCAACACTACTTTACTTCCCTTTTACCTTTGAGAGTTACATTGTGTTGTGTACTCTGCGCAAAATTGACTTCTGCCCAACTTTGGTTTACAAGACTTATCCAGATTTGTCACAACTTTTGTTGTCAAAGTACTTTCAATACAAAGTCTTTGAAAGTCTTGGAAGTAAATAAGGGTGTAATAACGATTAAAATTTTACAATTTATTTGACGACTTTGGCGAATGAAATGCGAATATTTCGTCACAAAATCTACAGTATGGCTAAAACAGAAAAATAAAGCGTATGGCTACATGCGCAAAGAATCGTCATATGTGAACTGATCAGCCTGTGTGTGTGTGTGTGTGTGTGTGTGTGTGTGTGTGTGTGGTGTGTGTGATGTGTGTGTGTGTGATGTGTGTGTGTGTGTGTGTGTGTGTGTGTGTGTGTGTGTGTGTAATTTACGTCCTCCAACGTTAAGTCATATCGGACGATGAATGATATTGGTGAAATGATGCTCAAATGAGTCCGGGGTCCATGGAGCTTAGATCTACCCGACATTCGTCTTTAAGGATAAGGGAAAACCCCGGAAAACACCTTATCCAGATAACTCACCCTGACCGAGATTCGAACTCGGGACCTCTTGAACGTGAGGCAGACACGCTACCATCTACGCTACCGAGGCGGGCTGTGGACTGATCAGGTTGCATGAAGAAATTGCCTGGTTGATTTCCGAATAAATATACAAAAACGCATTAATGGAATGATATACGAGGGTGGTCTGAAAAGTTTCCAACCTAATAAATATATGACACTTTTTCAGATATTAATTTTACAATATAGGTAGGTTCCTTGTAACTCTACAGACTTCTTCCAGCGATGATCCCATCTCTGTAACCCGTCCAAATAGTACTCGGCGTTTTTCTCTGCAAAATAATTGTTCACGAAGGTCATTGCCTCTTCATTTGACGAAAATCTCTGTCCTCCGAGCACAATTTTCAGATGAGGGAACATAAAGAAGTCGCTTGGGGCTAGATCTGGTGAGTAAGGCGAATGGTCAAGCAGTTCAAACCGTAATTCGATGATTTTCGCCATTGCAACCGCCGAGGTGTGAGAAACAGGATTTTCTTTTTCTGAAAATGTGGCCGTTTTCCGTAAGTTCTGCCTTCGGCTAGTCAAGTAATGATGTAGTATGCTTTTTCCTTTTTAAATATAATCGATTAAAATAACTCAATGACTATCCCTGCCAAAAAAAAAAAAAAAAAAAAAAAAAAAAAAAAAAAAAAAACCGCCACCATCACTTTTGCAGCCGAAGAAACAGTTTTTGCAGCCGGTTCTCCCTTTGCAGTCCACTGGACTGTATTTTTGTTTCGGGCATATAAAGGTGTATCCAAGTTTCATCTACAGTAATTAATCGGCGCAAAAAATCGAATTTATTGCGCCTAAACTGCGCCAACAGAGCGTTGGAAATGTTCATTCGAACACGTTTTTGGTCTAAGGTGAGCAAACGCGGCACCCAAAGCGCGGGCAGCTTTCTCATGTCTGTTGATTTAATATGTGACGAACACGTTCTTTTGACATGCTCATAACCTAGGCTATCTCTCCCACTTTAATTCGGCGGTCTTCTAGCATCATTTGGTGAACTTTGGCGATGTTTTCGTCGGTAGTTGCAGTTTTAGGACGCCCCAATCTTCATCGTCTCCCAAGCTCTTACGGCCACGTTCAAATTCAGCTGCACAAAATTTCACTTTGGTAAATGATGGTGCAGAGTTCCCATACACAGAATCCAACTCATCTTGGATTTGTGTAGGCGTATTGCCTTTCAAAAACAAATATTTAATGACAGCTCGATTTTGTCCATTTTCATAAAAACACTCACATCAGCTCACTCAAACGACTGTTACGTAACAACTGAGCGTCCAAAATGACTGAAACTTTGGTGAGTAACTGTCAATAGATGAACAGCAAAATTCACTAGCTTTTATTTACGAGTGCTGCCATCTTCATGTTGAGGTCGGAAACTTTTCAGAACACCCTCGTACAGCATAGTTAACTTGTCACGTTATTACTATTGCACCCCTCGATCACAATCTGTCTGATCTTATGTGCTATGTATGATAGTGAAAATATCATGTAATAAATAATAATAATAATAATAATAATAATAATAATAATAATAATAATAATAATAATAATAATAATAATAATAATAATAATAATAATAATAATAATAATAATAATAATAATAATAATAATAATAATAATAATAATAATAATAATAATAATAATAATAATAATAATAATAATAATAATAATAATAATAATAATAATAATAATAATAATAATAATAATAATAATAATAATAATAATAATAATAATAATAATAATAATAATAATTAATATCTTCAAATCTTACGAAGTCTTGTGCAATATGTGACAGTTTTCTTGCAAACTTCTAAATTGAAAATTAAAAAATTGCATCATGAACAAGGCGCTAAAGAGATTTATTTCTTAGCCCCCTTTTTAAGGAAAAATGCAGGATTTTACACAATATGTTACAGGTTTATTACTTTGGACCCACCATCGTTTATCTGTAAATTTCGTTGCCACTTTAGTGAAAAGTGTACTTATAAGCCTGTCTGTTCGTCCTGTTGCATAATATATACAAATGTGACAGCCATGCTTCAAGGTTTGTGCTCCAATTTATATGTTTACGTCAAAACAGGTTTTAAAATAAACATCGCTCGAGTAGATTACCCTGTTCCAATTAGCTTGTTATCTATGCATCCTAATGAAAGCCTACAGCTGCAGTATAATTTCTGGATTTCAGTTTGGTGAAGGAAAAACCTTCTTGGGTATACGCATGTGTTAGGTTTATTTGGACCGCCCCCAGCTGTTTATCCATTAGCAAGCTGCATTAGGCGTTCTATTGACGCTGGTGATCGGTCAAGGATAAGACGTCATGAGGAATTCCCAGCAGGGAATCACCTTCACATCGACCTCCATACTACAATTTTGTTTTGCTTTCCTTAGAATAGGACATAAGTTGTACAAAAGTAATCGAATGCATGGGTAACAGTAGCACTGTATTTCCCATTCTTTCTTCTTGTGGATTCTGCACACCATTGACTGAAAATCGTTTTTTGTTCATTTAATTTTATTTATTTATGTGAAATAATCAAATTAGTTAAAATTGGTAAATGTATTGAAAAATACGTACAATTTTTCTGATTCCAGAGATATTTTTGTTGTAATTTACGTCCTCCAACGTTAAGTCATATCGGATGATGAGTGGAATGGGTGAAATGATGCTCAAATGAGCCCGGGGTCCTTAGAGCTTAGAGTTACCCGATATTCGTCGTTCAGCATAAGGGAAAACCCCGGGATAACCTTATCCAGTTAACTCATCCTGACCGAGATTCGAAGTCGGGACCTCTTGAACGTGAGGCAGACATGCTACCACCACGCTACTGAGGCGGCCGCCAGAGATAATGCTCAATATAGTAAGGCCTGATGTGTTATATCAAATATGGACCCAAGTGGTAGTTTAGTTACTAGATATTTTATATTCAAATAACATGTTAAGATCTGCCAAAAGTTACGCAATTTCTCTCTAGTGCCTCAGATATCATTGTGACTTCATTAAGCATCATGATGGAAATTTGTTATGCTTAAATATGTTAGTGTTTAAAATAGTTACCACTAATTGTACCTGGGTTTTAAATTTGATTGTAAGATTTATAACAATAATAATTATTATTAAATATATTCATTTTATTTGTAAATAATTTCCTTATAATAAAAGGTTAATTATAGGCCCTACAGGGTAACCAAGTTCCATTAGGTCATGGTCTGAGGATCAAATACCAACAAGACTAAACTCTGTGATCGAAGCTTTCTTCAGGAATTTCTCGGTTCTCATAACTGACAAATGCCAAGAAGGCACGCTAAAGTTAAGGTCTGGAGTGTTTCCTTCGGAAATTTCCTTTATCAATTAGCATTTTATTTCTCGTATAACCTGTTTTGCCACTAGTAGTTAAATATTATTCTAAAATTTTTTTTATGTGTTTCCGTTAAAATAAATACGTACGTTAAAGCTTGCAGCAAAGCTATAATGCATTTAAGACATTACTCATATTCTGTATTAACCATTTCATGACAAATTCATGTCAAAAAGTCGTAAAATTATTAATGAAGGAATTAAAACACAAAAATATATACTCCTTTTTTTCATCAGATTTGGTTCAAACTTTAGTAGCACTTCGCTTGAGGGTATAATGAACATGAAAGGTGTAAAAGAAAAAAAAATATTATGTAAGTAAGGTGTGTTTTAAAGAGATATAATTATCATACACTGAACTTTTCTGAGTTTTAAATCCTTTCCCAATAAGCTTTTCACAGAAGGTTTAGGTGAAATTTTACAAAAATTCAAGGTACACGGATCAACTTTTTAATACCACTGCCTAAACAAAGTATCTATATAAAATGGCGAAGCGACTTTTGAGAAAACAGTAGCACAAATGTTTATTTTATGTGCAACGTTTCGGTAGAGGCTAGAGGAAGTATTGTATTGCATCCAAAACTTCCACATCAAGAAGATCTCTCCAGAAATACATAATATTGAGGTCCCCTTTAAACTCCCTAAAGAAACTTGATCCGCACACGCTTCGGTCTGAACAGCGTTACTGCATATAAAATGTCGGATGAATATCCAGTTTGATATTTATATTAGTTGGACATGTTCTAAAGATACAACACGAAGATTTTCATAAAAATATCTATAATTTAAAATACCCTTTAAGGTAAAAATGACTCGTTATATGATATTTATTAAAAAATTCTTCCTTGACTTCGCTAAACATGTTATATATATTGTAATTTACGTCCTCCAACGTTAAGTCATATCGGACGATGAATGGAATGGGTGAAATGATGCTCAAATGAGCCGGGGGTCCATGGAGCTTAGAGTTACCCGACATTCGTCTTTTAGGATAAGGGAAAACCCCGGAAAAACCTTATCCAGGTAACTCACCCTGACCGAGATTCGAACACGGCACCTCTTGAACGTGAGGCAGACATGCTATCATCTACGCTACCGAGGCGGGCAAACATGTTATATGTTGATACAAGACTTAATATAATGCACATCCTGCACTGTCTACGGACAGCCTGAGAACTTAAGTCCTCTTTGTTTGAAAGAATTTTGCATAACCGGGTAAGCCATACAACATAAAGAAAATCTATAGAAAAATATAAATCTAGTTAAAACACAATTTGTCAAACTATTTTACTATGGCAGTAGTTGGTTTTGAGATATTCGATGCTCTTGGTTTGTCCCATAATTATTTAATTTTTTTCTACTGCTTACCTACAGTAACTAAAGAAAGTAATGAATTCCATAAAAAATTAGGTACCGAGATTTAATCAAAAGTGTCCTGTGCCGCGGTGTAGTGGGCTAAAGTGTCATGCTTTGGCTCCCTGCCACGGAATGCACCCGGGATCGGCCCCATCCCTGGGGATGCGGATTCTCAGTCCCGGTTGTCCACTCAGCATCGTAAGGAAATTGAGGAGCTACGCTAGGTAGCGGCCGTGGTTGCGTAAGCCAACTTTCCGGGTGGGGTGCTGTATATGCTAACGACATCTCCACCCCGTATCGGTTGGATGATCGGCCTCCTTTACCTCGCTATATGGGCGTGAGGCTACTTGAGTTGTTACACGATTAGTTGATTTTTTTTATTTAACGGGAAATACGTGTTGACACTCGGAATCCCAAGAGAAAAGCATTTTCACAAAATGTTGTGTGTGGGTGCGTGTGACTATCATAAGTCAAACACAAAACGTCCATTGAATACCAAAATTGATATTTAGATCCAGCATCCTTCAAGGATTCGAAAGGAATAGTTTAAAGAAATTCTCCCACATTTTCATGGAACATATTATTAAAATTTTGAATTTTCTAAAAAAAAAAAAAAAAAATGCTTTAACTAATTTGATAAATATGTTCAGAGGGTTAAATTACTTCCATGCCAAATAAATTGCATATGATTATTAATTATATAGCTTGATTTTTCTGAGTAGAGCCTCTTAAGCCCTCCTCATTCAGAATGACTTCTTGTTTAACTGTAAGAGATTTAAAAATTTGACTGCACAGACTTTTTAATTTTGCTAAGCACACATATTACGTCGTATGGATCCCTCCCCTTTTGTAATGTTAACCATTTCCGAGATTCCCGTTATAATTGGTTTAGTTTATTTATTTATACTTTTCTGATGTGGGAGGTCATTTTTAGTTTTTATTTACCATGCCATAACATAGCGACTAGCTGTTAAAAGATTGATTATCGCTTAAGGTCTACGCTATTCCCCTATTTTCATTGCACTTACAGGAAAATGTGTAATAAAAATATCTGCAAATACATATTTCAATTAACATGATGTACTCGTAGATGGATAAATACGCTTTTATAAGAATAGTTCGTTGAATGGGTAGCGATTTTTGTGTTTGTGATTTACGTCCTCCAACGTTAAGTCATATCGGACGATGAATGAAATTGGTGAAATTATGCTCAAATGAAACCGGGGTCCGTGGAACTTAGAGCTACCCGACATTCGTCTTTAAGGATAAGGGAAAACCCCGGAAAAACCTTATCTAGGTAACTCACCCTGACCGAGATTCGAACTCGGGACCTCTTGAACGTGAATGGGTAGCGAATGCCATGTGAATGGAACATATCAGGATGTTTTAATGTTTGCTGTTTTTGTAATGCGCAAAGAGTAGGTAGTAATTCGCATTTACCTATTTTCAATATGATCATCGCTTTAGCTTCATACTGGGTCAGGGTGAGTTAACTGGATAAGGTTTTTTCCGGGGGTTTCCCTTATCCTGAAAGACGAATGTCGGGTAGATCTAAGCTCCATGGACCCTGGACACATTTGGGCTTCATTTAACCCGTTTCATTCACCGTCCGATATAACGTAACGTTGGAGGACGTAATAATAATAATAATAATAATAATAATAATAATAATAATAATAATAATAATAATAATAATAATAATAATAATAATAATAATAATAATAATAATAATAATAATAATAATAATAATAATAATAATAATAATAATAATAATAATAATAATAATAATAATAATAATAATAATAATAATAATAATAATAATAATAATAATAATAATAATAATAATAATAATAATAATAATAATAATAATAATAATAATAATAATAATAATAATAATAATAATAATAATAATAATAAACCTTGTATCTACAATGGTCTGTCATGAAGCAGATACAAAAAGAATATTTTATAAAAATAAGAGTTAGTAGAAGAGAATGCAAAATTAAATTATAGTGTGCAGAGAAGGTAATTATTTCCAAGTAAATGGGATAGTTGGGGCTGGAAAAATACAAAATAGCTTTTTGTGTACCATCACAAGATGTTCTAGTTGTACAGAACTTATGTGTTCTAGATTTACGACTTTTAATTTTTGATTTACGTCACTTCCTACTGGTAAAACGAAAACGAGAACCGTAAGTACAGTAAAACCTCTCTAAAACAGAACGTGACCGTTCCAGCATTTATTTTCCGTTTAACAGGTTTCGTAAGTCATATCGGACAATGAATGGAATGGATGAAATGATGCTCAAATGAGCCCAGGGTCTAAATAGCTTAGAGTTACCCGACATTAGTCTTATAAGATGAGGGAAAACCCCGGAAATAACCTTATCCAGATAATTCACCCTGACCGAGATTCGAACTCGCGACCTCTTGAACATGAGGCAGACACGCTTCCACCATACTACCGAGGCAGGCGGGTTGTGTTTGAATACAAAGAAATTACGAAATACTCGCACAGGTTTACAGCGAAGGAATAATATAGAATGAAGTGTAGGTAATAATAGGCTGATACATATTATGTGCTGTCTTTTCAACTTACATAAAATAATTGTAGTTCATCGCCTAGTTTATCTGTTCAGTTTTCGCTTTCCAATCTGGAACTTCTGCATATCAACATCATACCACACCCAACATTCAAATCAATGTAATGGCGATGTTTGAAACGCTCGAGGCATCCATTGGAAGCTCTCAAATTGTCTTTGCTTAAGTTTCTTCTTGTCTCTAAAGCTGGAGTGCGAAGCAATGGTCCAGATATGGGAATTTCTTTAGCGCGCACTAACAAACCACTTGAACACAGCACTATTTAGCTTGTTACTCTGAAGATTTTATGATGCGTTTCACATGCCCTGATGTTCCTTTTAACCATTCGACTTCAAATTTTATTTTTACATAATCCCATGAATCTGAATTTTTCTCACTTTGGACAACACAGATTCTTTAGCTCTACGTTTGTTTTTATATTCTTAAATAGCTTTGATTTTTCTTCAGTGAAATTGTCCTACGTTTAAAACTCTTTTTACAGAATTTCTGTACATACAAACTACGTTTTTAAAAATCACCGAAGTTCAGTTTTCTTCTACTCGTATGTGATCACTTGTAACAACGAAACTGAATATGAACACAATGCAAAACAGTTGTACCATTACCACGTGTGTTGGAAGAGAGTTGAGAGAACTAATGGTTTGTTTTCCCATTTCCTCGAAGGATTACAGTTCATGACTTAAAGGTTCATGGAACTTCAGTGCAAGTCCAGTCGCCCTCAACATTATTGTACTTTTTAAAATACGTATGTTATAATCCGTTGCACATAAAACAATCCGTTTTAGTCAGGTTATTTAAGCAAACGGTTCCCCAAAAATATTTCTATTTCCGCGTTAGGCAGCTTTCCGTCTTGGAGTATAATTTAACATGGAAAATAGCTCTGTTCAAAAATTTATTTTCCGTTTTTCTACAGGTTCTAACATATAAAGGATCCGTTTTTTTACTGTATTAATGATCTGTTTCATCCTTGTTGCCATAACAATTGACAAAAATATTGTAAATTTAGCTTGCACAACCAAATACTTCGTCCGCCTCGGTAGCGTAGATGGTAACATGTCTGCCTCACGGTTAGGGTGAGTTACCTAGATAAGGTTTTTCCGGTGGTTTCCCTTATCCTGATAGACGAATGTCAGGTACCTCTAAGCTCCATGGACCTCGGACTCATTTGAGCATCATTTTATTCATCGTCCGACATGACTTAACGTGTGAATGTGTGTAGTGTTTAACGCCCGCTCTTACTACATACGGCACCGCAGGCAGTGACACTGATGATACATGAGATGAAGATGGAGCACCGGTGGAATGAGATGGCGGTGGAAACCGGAGGTCCCGGAGAAAACCACCCCCAGCGCCGTGTTGTCCACCACAAATCTCAATTTGCGGGTCGCCTGGGATCGAACCGGGGCCGCCTTGGTGAGAGCCAAGCGGTCTAACCACTGAGCCACGGCGCGGCCAATATGACTTAACGTTGCAGGACATAAATTACAACAACAACAAAATTAAATTACTTCCTCCAACGTTGTCATATCGGACGACGAAGGAAATGGGTAAAATTCTGCTCAAACTAGCCCAGGGTCCATAGAGCTTAAGAGTTACCCGATATTCGTCTTTCAGGATAATGGAAAACCCCGGATAAAAGCTCTATCCAGGTAATTCATCCTGACCGAGATTCGAACTCGGGACCTCTACCTCCACGCTACCATCTACGCTACCGAGGCAAGGTGAGGTAAGAATGATTAACTTACGAATTAAGTATTGCAAAAATGATATTTTAACGCCTATTTGGACAATCAGTTGCTGCAAAATAACAGTTGCTGGTGAAACTGCGATATCGAATTTTGTGGGGGAATACAAAGGTATCTGCACCCTGGGAAAAGAACGTAAAAATTGGAGATCAGGTAGGGATTCAAAACACATTTCCTTGGCACGATTGGACGACGTAGACATAGATTTATTGGATATGTAAGCAGAGAAAGAACATGCGCGGGAAAAGAAAACTACCAGTAAAAATGAGTTAAAGATGCTTTGTGTCAAAACACTGACAGTTTTCTATGCTTTATGAGGAATCTAAAGCATTTGGGATATAATTTCTTTAAACTGTTTTGGTATAATTCTTCCTTCTTAATTTCTTCCTAGAAGAATTTTCAGCCACTTCAGTGTCGAAAAGAAGGCATTCTTAAATAAAGACCACAAAGGAAGATGACGCCGCAGTAACTTGTGAGAGTTCGCATTTGGGAGGGAGTCCGGTTCGATTCCCATAGTCGGCCAACTCTGACTTGAGTTTTCCATTGTTTTTCCTGGTCGGTAGCCGAATGCTGAAATTTTTGTCAGTTACGGAGATTTTCTTTCCATTATTTTGCTTTCATTCTTATATTTTGCGCGTGCTTCTAGATTTCTGGAGTAGGGCAGATGACGCTGATGCTTATTCAGATGAAATAGTATTCCCTGTGGATACTAAAGGACTGGTTAGTCAATTTTTCATTTATGCCGTCTAGCAGCTCCAATAGTGTGATCGGTCTTGTTAGGGACTTCCACACGTCTCGGTGAGCGGTCTGCCTGCGACCTGTAGCCTACTGCGGTTCCTTCATTTTATCCCTCTCTCGTGAGGGACGTGGTAGCGTAACGGATCCATATACGATAGATCTATGTGTGAGACATGTAGTCTGGAAAAGGGAGGGAATGCATAATTCTATATCCTACACTCGTATGTTAATGTTATGGATCCTTTCAATAGTAAAGGCTCATACGGCCAAAGAAAACAGCATCTTTGAACCATTTTACACAATATTTTATAATTTCTTTTTTCATTCAATACTGTCTATAAGCATATTTGGTAAGCAGAAGCATTGCATTCCACCGAAAAATTAGATATTCAGAGAAATGTCACCGGAGAAGCGTATTTTGAGATCCCTTGATTAAAAGCTGTTTAGAAAAAAAAGCCGTATCTCTTAAGCAGTACAACTCAAACACGTAGTGATAAGAAAAACTTTTAAACTCAGCATCTTCAAAATGTTTGAACGAAGGTTATCAAGAAAATCACTTCACCGAATACTCCGTAAAAATATTTCTTGTGTTTTGCGTTATCAAAAATATTTTGGCTGGCCCCGTAGCTCATTCGGTAAACCACCTGCCTGCTGTGAGAAGGGTCCCAGGTTCGATTACCGGATGGAGGTGTGGATTTTTCTCTAAACAAGATGATTCGCCATCTTCCCGAGATTCTGAAAGTATGAATGAGAGTGCGAATTTGTGCGTGATCTACTGATTAAAAATCCGAAGTACCAGCAACCCAACATCTACGAGTTAACACCATCGCCAATAGGTGATATGTTCCAAAGGTGAATGGCCGCCGATTAGACCATTGCAACTAAAGGTGGGCCCGCCTTGCTAGCGTGGTGGCAGCATGTCTGCCTCACGTTCAAGAGGTCCCGAGTTCGAATCTCGGTCAGGGTGAGTTACCTGGATAAGGTTTTTCCGGGGTTTTCCTTATCCTGAAAGACGAATTTCGGGTAGCTCTAAGCTCTATGGACCCCGGACTCATTTGAGCATCATTTCACCCATTCCATTCATCGTCCGACATGACTTAACGTTGGAGAACGTAAATTACAACGAAAAAAAAAAAACTAAAGGCGGAGTATAAATGGAACAAAAAAAAAAATATTGATGAAATTACTGTATGTTTACGATAGTTGCACGGCCAATGAAATAACTGTATTTAATTTTCTGCGAATAACTTGCGAAGTACTGTTTAATCTGCATTATTTTCTACAACTGATAAGCTGACAAAATCTTACCACAATCTTACCTCAAAATTCGAATAAGTTTTGCAAAAACAAAGCCTAAGCTGATTTCTGTAATTACCTGAGGGCGCTAATTATCATACTAATTCCTCTAGTTGCAAACAATATTTTATCCATGACATTTAATATTTGGTACTTAACCTGCGTTCAAGAAGAAATTGCTTATTTATAAAGACATCGTCATTACTTGCTAAACATTGATACTATGATTTAATGAAAACCTAAGTCTAGTTAATATGTTAATCATAGTAATAAATCTAGAAAGAAAAGAATTAATGTAGCTATATTAGTTTTCAGGAAATTAATAGAATCCTTTGGATTATCTCAATAAGGAAAAATCGATTAATTGGTTATGACTGAGATTCTTAGGAAAGTTTCTACAGATACTGAAGTAGGAAGTTAGTTGTTGCACCATTTATGCCAAGTAAACGGAGGTCAAATAGATATGTGAAATGCTACGAAGTTATGAGATTAAGTAATATCGTACTCGAGAATAACGCTTTGCTTACATATTTTGAACATTTATTACGATCTTACTAATTTTAATGCATTACCACAATGAATGTGGTAGCGAATGCCATTACCACGGGTGATAAGATGGATAATTTAAATGGTCGTGGATAAAATATCTACTAAAAATGACTGATTCGTAGCCGGAAAAAGAATACATAGAAGAGTAATGGTGCTTTATCGGAAGAAAGTTTAACTCAATTCTTCCCATTCTTGAATTCGTTGCGTATTTAATTCTTCCCCACTCTCGTATCTTTTAAACAGAGACATGGCAGCTAAGTTGAATGAAACTGCACAGTTCTGAGCAGTTATAGATTTCAAAAGAATTGCAGACTGGAAAGAGATAATTACACCAGCCTTTCTCAAATACAACAACAAGCCTGCCCAGGATAAAGAATTGAGTGCAATTCAAGAGCAAGTCTTAAGGCACATTCTTTTAATGACTTAGAAAGTCTCACATCGTTCAACAATCTGAAATAGAGACACTATTTTGAAGGGCATTGCTACATGTAATGTCACGTCTCCAGTTTTCCTTGTCAGAAAAGGAGGATAATTTATGCACTTAAGGATATCCATCTGTGAAAACCCTCAAATCTGGTATTTTGATTGGCTTGACTTGAAACTTTAACAATAAAAATAACTTTTAACTATTAAAAATAGTTCACATACCAATTTTCATACCTTTGTGCAATATTAATTGTGTGATATTAATATATCTATAGTGTTTTATTGTCATTAATTAAATGTTCCACATGATGCAATTTTAGTTTGAGAAAGACAATACTTGGCAGATATACTCATAAATAAATTGTTAGTCAATTTATGAGATGAAATTTTAATCTGGCCCTTGCTTTAGGATAAAAAATTATAAATTCTCATTTTATTAATTTTTTATATTTGCTTGTGAAATATGATCATATTTATTTAATTGTACAAACACTGGTGACATACAAAAATAATTTCATCAACTTCATTTGGTACTGTTTTTATGCAAGCACAAAAATTGTTTAGCTTCTATTTTGAAAACTGCATCGTGTGAAGAAATTTATATCTTGAAAAGCGTTGAAAATTAGAAACACGAGGAAATCACCAAAATAGGTGGTTTAAAGCACCTCGCACACTTAGTCAGCCATTTAAATAGTCATGTGACGCAGTTTAAAGAACCGCATGACATTAAAAATAATAGGAAATTGAAATACAAAGATTACTCTATTTAATTTTTGTCATTTTTCTTCACTTTTTGACCAATTCTCACAGATGGATAGTCATCTATTGTGTTTTTAAAAACCTGAAGAATGGGACGAAGCGAAGGCAAGAGGGTGAAAAGAATCTAGGTATTATAAACTTATTATAAAATTATAAACTCGAACACGGCGGAGTTCCTAACTTCTTCATATATTACATTCTGACGCCGATATAGGCCTACTTCTCATAAGGACAGTTATCAGTCTGGATGGCTCAGTCAGTTACTTAGGCGCTGGTAGGTCGCGGGTTAAAACCCCTCTCGACCGATCCTTGTTAAGTATACTCAGAAGGAACAGTCCCCTGTCTGTAAGTTAGCTGGTATGTTAAAAAAAAAAAAAAAAAAAAAAAAAGACTGTGGGACAAAATTTTGGCACACCATTGGCACTGATATGATCCTGGCAATGGACAGCGTCGTTCACAAACATTTTTTTTAATACGGAGAGTCTCTCTAAGGGGAGTACCATGCAGAACACAGGGGAAACAGCAAACCCACAACCATGCTCCGCATTCGCCCTCCTCTCTCACCATGCCTTTCGACTGTAAAACATTAAATTATAGAAAAAGGGGGAACAAGAAAATTTACGGCGTTGTGTATCTAATTTTCTCCAGCATTCGCGTACCACACGAAAAACACCATAGAGCAAAGTACGTTATCTCTTCAAACACACGAACACAAATATGTCAATCTGGCAGCATTACTGAAAAGAGAGAAAGTGAATTGAAAAAAAAAATCAATAAACTTTGAAAATAAATAATTTCAGACGCAGTGTAAATTCATTTAAAATAAATATTCAATAAACTTCAGTCCTATACCCGTTCGAGTAAAACATAAATTTGATCTAATAATATATAATATAGTTTCTATAAGCTGATTATTCATAAACCACTCCTGTACCCGATCGAGTAAAACATATACATTTGATCTAATAATATACATAATACGGCTTCTATAAGCTGATTATTCGCAAACCAGACGAAGTGCACCGTTCAGTGTCTATGCATTTTAAAATATGATTAAATCTCTGCTGTTAAATGACATAGATTTCCCACCTGATAACCCCTACAAATTCTTCAATAAAATATGTATACCAGATGGAAAAAACATAGATCTTTTTTTTAAACTAAGATACGTTAACATTGACGAATAAGTTCACAAATTTTCTAAGTAATTTTCTTTCCTTCTTTCTGTTTTTCATAGCATTAAAGTGTAGAAAAACGATTTGAAATGCAGAAGCGCTTGGCATCAGCGCTCTTTCCTAGCAGATAGAGAGAAATCACACTTGATGTGTAAGGACAAATCCACCGCAGAGTAGAATGTCGCCAATATCCGTGCTAGGTGCACGAAATTAGCTTTACAGTAATTGGTGTTTAATTACCAAGACATTTCTTTTGTTCATTTTAAGCGATATAGTTAATGTACAGTAAACGCATCTAAAACTAGATAACACTTATTTAGCTCTGAAAGACGTAAAATATCGAGCATTTTGTTGCTATTTTAGTATATACTTAAACACTGAAACTTTATAGCTGTGAAGTACAAAAACGTTCAGGTGTTTCTTAAAAATATATACAAACAAATTTGGTAATTTTGTTTAAAAAGTTTAAAGAAATAAGTAATTATGTTCACACTAGACTATATTATTAGATACCTACTATTATTTAAATATTCAAGAAAAGGAATTCAGGTGAGATATTGCAACTACGTATATTTATACCGAAAATACGAAGGCGTGATAGCGTTCACATATAGAGAGAAAGAGTGCATGCATGCGTGTGTGTGTGTGCGCGCGTGCGCGTGCGTGCGTGTGTGTGTTTTCCGCGCGGTCGGTTGTTCAGCCATTGTTGTGACGTCTTAGCTTCAACATAAATTACGATTTGAAGAAAACAAAAATTTTAACTAAGCGAATCGAGGAACTTAAGAAGAAATTTAAGCTAATAAAAGTCTAGAATAGTCGTTAAATTACATACTTTAATAAGATTTTATCTAATTGTTTGCCATGTGCATAATGTGACCAAAAGTGAGTGTGTGATGAAATAAGCTTACATGGAATAAAATTTTATATTATGATATCTCAATTTACGAGGGCTGTTCAATAAAGAATGATCACAATATTTTTTTTGACAACGTACCTTTACTCATCCTCATAATTTTGACGGTCCTTCTCAAAATAGTCTCCCCTGAATGCGATGCACTTATCCCAGCGTTTCTGCCAGTCTTCAAAGACATGCTGGAAACCATTTTTTGAGAGATCCTTCAAAATCGCCTCCGCAGTCTTCACCACTGCTTCTGATGATGGATAATACCTCCCAAGAAGGCGTTTCTTCAAGTTAGGGAATAGAAAAAAGTCACATGAGGCTAAATCTGGACTATAGGTAGGGTAAGGGATGCAGTACACGTTGATTTTTGCAAGATATTCAGCAACAACATTGGCAATATGCGGCCGCGCGTTATCGTGGTGAAGCATCCAGCCTGATTTACGAAAATGTGGTCTTTTACGCCTGATATGGACTTGCAATGTTTTCAGGACATCCCTGTAGTATTGTCCAGTTACTGATGTGTGTGCAAGTACAACATGCTGATAAACCATTCCATGAATATCAGAGAATGAGATGACCATAACTTTCCCAGCAGAAGCAACCACTTTTGCTTTTTTTGGGGGTTGGTGATGAAGGAGATTTCTACACTGAGCTTTGCTATTTGCTCTCAGGATCAAAATGATGTAGCCAAGTTTCATCAGCACTGTTTACGTTTGAAAGAAACTCCGGATCTTCCTCTAACATCAACTGTAACTGCATGTTACCCCCACTGCAGCGGTAGGCGATACTGAACACATCTCTTTACCGTTGGAAACAATTGCTCATCAGCAGTGATAAAAGAAAACCCTTGCCTGGTTCTCACAGGCGGGAACCAGGAGTACCAACAATGAAACTACTACGGCGTGTTTGTTTCACATTAAGCTAACAGAGTATAATAAGATTGAATTTTAGTGCGAAAAATTATGACCATAAAAAGTTATGATCATTTTTTATTGAACAGCCCTCGTATATATACACACTTTTAAAAATCAAAATATCATTAAAAACTGAAGACAATAATTTAATAGCAGTAAGCAAGTTATTACTTTGATAACTTCCATTGATGGAAAAATAAAACCTCCAGGCTTTGCTTTCTTGAGATTTGCGGTACAGCTTATGAAACCTCCTTTTTTAAAAAAAAATTCAAGAAAGCAAATTCTTTATTTTTAATAGCTAAATAAAACAATGTTTTATATCCTTGATATAATCATACTGTAATGCTTTAGCAGATTCTCGATCAATGTCTGAGGACAGTACGTCCCTTTGCTGTACTCAACTCCACTGTAAACAAAATCCGACTCGCTTCCAGCAACAGCTATCTCAACTGGACATCATCTCATTAGCATTCAACAGTCACAAGGGTTCAACTCTGTGGAAATGTCTTCGCGTAACACAACAAAGAAAATTACATAGAAAATACAGCAAGCAACAAAGTTTCTCCTTTTTTCCTGGCTACTCTAGCACCAAAACAAAAACAGATGCAGTTAATGTCACTACAACGTCTTGCACTTTAATTTGTTCATTAGTCAGTAAGTACAAAGTGAACCACAAAAGAAAAGGAGATTTGCTCAGCCCTAAGTGCTTAAAAAAGAAATAACGGTAATTTTTTATTTAAATTTACATCCTCCAACGTTAAGTCATGTCGGACGATGAATGGAATGGGTGAAATGATGCTCAAATGAGCCCAGGATCCATAGAGCTTAGAGTTACCCGACAGTCGTCTTTCAGGATAAGGAAACTTGGGACCTCTTGAACGTGAGGCAAACACGCTACCACCAGGCTACCAAGAAGAACGGTAAAGATACCAAATGTTTTCTTAAGTGCTGATATGTTCATTAAAATCCATCCGTCAATTTAGTAGTTTCATCTTAGCTATGTCACAAAGATTAGAGACTCTACGAGGCAGCTTGGTTCTCATTAGAGTACTATTTAACAACTAAACGAAAAAAGAGGGGTATGAAAGAGCAAAGAAGGTTTGTTTATGAACAGAGTACTGGTAAAATATGTCGTTGGGAACGTTTGATACCAGAACAAAATATAAGAACAACATTTCATAGTTCCTCGAATCCTTAGCCGCGATCATGGAATGACACTTTAAATAATAATTTTCGCAGATTAAGTCAAAACACAGGGCAGATAGTATCAAAGAGACGTGGTAGATACTGCGAGATCCGTGGCAGTTGACAATCTCACAAAGCGACCCAAATTCCATTACGCATCCTTCAAGGATGAACTACAAACCGAGGACTGTGTCAGACAACAAGCCTTCATTACATCTTGACATCGATGGGATAACGGATGCTAAAAAAGAAAGAACTCCTGCAATATAGATTTAACGTGCTTAAATTATTTAATATCATAATTTTTGTATTGGCTCCTAATTTTGACTCTAAAATATGGAGTTATATTTTGAACGCTAATATACCAATAAAAGCAAGTGGCTGAACCCAATTTTTTTAGGGGAAGGGAATTCTTTCGGAATAAATGCATCTAGATTTGGTATACACCCTTCTTGTAAAGTATTCTGCACATGCATTGAATTGTTGGGTGCTACACTTCAGCCCTTTTTATTCGCGATGACGCCTGCTATTGGCTTTCTTCAAACCATACCGTTAAATTTCAAAACCCATCCCCCAATCTCTTACCCAGTGGATATTTGCTTAAAGGAACTCAAAAGCTTAAATAAGTTTAAACGTTTTGTACTCTTATTGAAAATTCTGTATGTTATCCAAGAGGTAGCCCTACAGGAAACTTTAAAATAAAAAATAATCTTAAATTTATAATGTTAAGACATTCTGCGTGTTCTACTTGTGACATAGAAACAGACTCGCACTGATCCACAAAACAAACATTTACGAACCATGCTACTAGTATAATGAAACTCACGTATATTTAAGCTAATAATAATTAACCACTACAGGGATGCTAAATATTTTTAAATAAATAGTTTTTGCCAGCAAACTGTTACATTCCCACCAATTTGTTAGTACAAATGTTTGTTGTTTGTGTGAATAGTTTTCAGAGAATATTTGAAAACATCACCAGTAAGCAGAATTGCTTTACTTTATCTAATAAGAAAGTTATTAGTAGGTAAACCCAGTAAAATGGCCTATGAAGAGTTTAATATACTTACGCATTTACAGTTGCAAAAATTAGGCGATCTAAACATCAGAACGTGACGACAGAATTTCAAGAGCCTTATTCATACTTATGTCGCTTGCTGTGTACCTGGTGTTCTTAGGCATCCGTTTTAAATGTTTTCTTTTGGAAAAAAATATGTTACTTTCTTTACCAACTGTCATTCATTTGTATATAGCTTCGACAAACTACCCTTGTAAAAGATTGTTCTTGTATCCACTTCAAGTTTACTGAGGTAACTTTAGCTTCATTCCCATTTCATTAAAGCTATAAAGGGATTGCGATAAACAAATATTAAAAACTGATCGCTACATGCTGATTTTGCAGTTTCATTACTCCTTCCATGACAACACCAGGGAAGTTGAAGATTTATAGCACATTAAATTATGAAATAAAAGAAGGTATTGAAAAAAATATAAATCGATAACAACGGATATCTTGAAAATGGCTGAAGTCATAGAAAAGGCTGTTGGAATTGTATTTTAAAGAGATCTACATATTTTGATAGCACGTTTTGTCTCCTTTTGTGATATTTTAGTTGTACAAACCATAATAAAATTCCTTCCAAATGATCAATCTTCAAGGTTTTCTTGAAAATTTAAAACATACGTTATAATTGTTATGCCTGACTCTTAAACAAATGTCGTTTTAATCACTATAGCATTTACTAGAAAAAAGAAACATTGAAAAACTTAATGTAAAGACTAATTAAGTGGATACATTTTCTTGAAAATTTTATTTCGCATCTTTGGAAAATACTGAGGTTGACTACACATTTGATATTCAAACAAAACTTCGTTTTCACACACATAGAAGTTTTATTTTAATTTATGGATCCTCAAAACGTCTATTTTCAGCTAAATTTGGT
>CM060956.1:40486699-40611699 GCA_030765055.1 Mantis religiosa | reverse complement strand
GAGTAAATTTCTGACCATAATATAATATTTAGGATGATAAAATACTTACTGAATCACTTTTTGAAACACTTTACTAAATCACATGATGTTTAACAAAGAAGGAAATCAGTACATACACGTGTGAAAGAGCGCAAATTGATAGCTGTTGCAACGCCGATGACGTCATGTCCGTGACGATGATGCATTCTTTTTTCCAACTGGTCAGCGATCTGACGAGTCTCTGTGGCTGACATACCACACAAGTGTCAATCAGAAGATAAACACTCACCGACCGTATAATTGATTGGGAATTGAAAGCAAATCGAACAATATGTGCTAAATTAATTTTGTTTTAGAATCTATTTTTATTTTTTCTGCCACCTACCCAGAGTATGAATAGGTAAGAAAAAGTAATGCTTTCCATCCAAAATTCGCTTTCCAAATTTCATTAGAAATTCAGTTTTTGTGACCCCTGTATATACAATCTAGGGAAACGTGTATGCTATGTCTGAACAGAATGACACAAAATCGATATGTTCGATAAGTACCAACTTGGTATATTACGTTTAAAATCTTCCAAATATACGACAAAAAGGTTATAAGATGGTCCAAAACCAAACTAACCTTTCATTCATTTTTTTATGATCTCAAAAATTTTATCTTTTTACTTTATTAAATTATCAAAGCCTCGTTAACCTGGACGTCCGGATAATCCGGACTGTTTTGAAAAAAAAAATTATATATCTTTTAGCATAGTAAATAAATACTTGTTTTACAGACGATAAATTGCTATTTTCATTAGGCACATTATACGAATACTCTTGCCAGCGAGTCAATTCACTGAACTCACTCCACCTTCTTGGGACCAGATTGGAGTAGAAACTTTGATAAAGTCATGGAAAACGTTGTGGCCTGTGACTTGACAGAAAACAAGACTGAAGAAAAAGTAAGTGTGGAAGAAGATTTTATAGACTTTATAAAAGTATCAATGGCTGTTCTGATGCTGATGAAGGAGAAATTGACAATTGCTTACAAATCGAAAACGACGAATGTTGTAAACCGAATGCAGGGAAAGACATTACTGCATCATGCAGTGTTACTGAAAATGAAAATGAAGGGTACTCAGATTCAGACAGTTTGTGAAACCGCCGTGGTTATGACCCACACACAAGCAGTAACAAACATAAGGAAATTGATGCTTTATTTCGAGAGGCAAGCCGAAACATTGTCAAATGAACTTACAATGTTAAAGCGGATGCGAGATCACGCTGCTCGTAAGCGATATCCTTAACTGAGACAGCATAAGTAACTGCGTTTCTCACTACCCAATAGTTTTTAGCTATATTTTTCACACTGGAAATGCATAGGCTATTACACTACAACAGTGTGTTTTTAAATGAAAGTGTGGATAGTAATTTCTAAACTCCATTAAAAATGTTTCGATGATGTTGTACATGGTTTTTATTGTTTTTGCGTAATTCTGTGGATAACCCGGATTTTCGTTAACTCGGATCGGTCACCACCTGGTCCCAGTTGATCCGGGTAAACTACCTCTTACAGTATATTTAAATGACAAATAAAATTTGTATATTTAACTATCTAGGAACAGCCCATAATATCCTTGTCATTCAAAAGGAGTTTCACATAGCTGCAAGGAGTGTATCTGTTGTGTTAAAACACACCATTTATACACAATGAATATTTTTGTGGCGTTAGCCGTTTCAGAGATATTCTTTGTTATTGGTTTCAATGTTCAAATACTTATACTTTTCTTCAAGTGGTAAGATGGTGTTCATTTTTTTTCTCGTGGACAGGCAAAAAGCATCGCATAGTGGCGCACGTTTAAAAAACTTACGTTAAAATAAAATGTATTAATATGCAATGAATTTATCTGGACTGTCAAGAACTAAGAGAAGAAAATTCTTCTGCATGAACAATTTGTACATACATACAAGACTGAGTCACGTGCATGTGACATCTGATGTTTTCAGCGTGGTTTACTCATATCCCTTTATTTGGCTTGTTTCACTTCCGGCCTTTCAGTTGTACTGCGGGAGTGCGTTAAAGGCAATTCAGGGGTTTGATAAAGTTTGCTTCACTGAATTGAAATATCTTCAGAACAGAATTAGAAAAATGTGATGAGTGCGCTCACGAAAATTTCTCTATTCACTTCTCTACAAAATATTCTTGAAACAATTATTCTATCTACTTCATGCTAATTTAGAAAGAGGTTTGTAGAAACGGTGTTATTACACGTTTAATTATAGATGCAGCGGCAATAACAGTATACAATGGTAAGCGAGTTAAATCTCTTCAGAGGTATGTGATGACGAAATTCCGTTCTCAATACATGGCTAAAAGAAGCTCTTGGGCCGACCCAGAAAACGATGGTTGGAGGACTTCGAGGGCGAAATAGGCACTTAATTGCCTACACCATGAAGTGAAGAATAAGAATACATGACTAGGACATATAACAAAGGAATGGCTTTCCATCTGGTAAATGTGAAATTGCTGGAAAATTCAAACTACTAACAAGAAACACCTCAGAAATGGTTCATCTATAAACTATTGTATTTAACATAAATTGTGTGTTTTAATAAGAGCTACATTTAAGTCTTCAATGTTATTTAATATAGAAAACATGTTCATTGTCAATGAATGTTACATTGATGGAAGAGCGGAACTTACAGCTATTTTTCAACGTAATCACTATTGCGATCGATGCGCTTTTGCATGCGCTGTGGCAGTTTTTGTAAACCCTTGCCGTAGCACTCTCGCGCCAAGTTGCGCAGGTAGCGCTCAATCTCGTTTTTCAAATCATCGTCGGTCTGTAAATGTGTTCCACCCAGGTGTGACTTCAACTCAGGAAACAGATGATAATCACTAGGTGCTAAGTCTGGACTGTAGGGGGGATGGGTGAGGACGTTCCATCCGTTTATGGTCTTCGGTGAGCATTTTGGGGACCCACCTAGCACACACACCTTGCGATAATGCAAATGTTCGGTCAAAATCTTGTCAATCGTAGTCTTACTGACTTCAGGGATAAGTTCGCACAGCTCGCGAACTGTCACACGCCGATCTTTAAGCATTTCTTGCTCCACTTTTGCAATGGTTTCGGCTGAAACCGAAGGCCGACCAGAACGCTGTTCGTCATGAACGTCTGTACGCCCATCTTTGGACTCTCTGACTCACTTTCGTACGTTTTTGACGTCCATACACTGTGGCCAATAGACTTAGCATAGCTGACAATGAATTTCAGTGGGGGTAGTGCCCTTGGCACTAAAAAAAAAAAAAAAAAAAAAAAAAAACGGATCACTGCACGCAACTCGCACCTGGCGGCGGAAGTGATGGGAAGCTCCATCGCAAACGGCTGCCCAGCCAAGACTAATAGTTGCAACGGGTTCGTTGTGGTGGGGATTTGAAGGGGTGAAACCAAGCTACACGCCAGTGTTGCCGGATCTGTTACGGTTTACCACTTATGGAAAGGTCATCCCGAATAATGATATCCTGAGGACATTCTCAGAAAATTCATGCTAATTTTATTTGACATAGGATTAGGATTACTATGGAAGGGATTCAGCACTGCGACTAGTCTTTATCTACTGTACCTCTGCCCCCAATTGAGGCATCCCCGGGAGGAAGAATGAGGCGAGAGGAGACAGAGCAGCCATCCCAAGGAACCACGACAGTGCAGAGGGCAGGGTCCCAACATTTTACTTAGATGGAAGCCGCTCTCAGTAGGCCAGGAAAACGCACATTCCGCCCTACTGTGGTTCAGAAACGGTCCCAGCAACCGATTCGGAGAATGGCAACCGTCCTACCGGAGTAGGAAGTGGTTTATTCAGAGCATATCATCCTGCCATGCATCGCCGAGACATCCGCCGACACTTCTACCCTGATAGAGACTACCGGATGAGAGATGATATGAAATGATAATGGAAATGCAATGGAGCGAAAGGAAATTTGGGGGATGTAATTAACCTACCCAGCATTCGCTTAGTGACCCCGGAAAACTCCCGAAAAAGAACGATGGGTCAGGTTAGATCGGCCAAGGGAATCGAACTCGGATCTCCCGAATGTAGGCCACAGAATAAACACGTAGTACTTTAATAAAAATCGTTAATAATGTTTGAGGAAATAAAATAATTGAAAAATATTCCATCTGAAGGGTAGTATGAGTGGGTGGATTTATTGAAAATCTTCGTGTCACATCCTTGAAACATTTTTGTACTTTAGTACCTAACAAGTTTGGAATTTAACAGACCTTTTACTTTTCAGTTGCACTGTCCACAGACATTTGTCCAAAAATTCTCTTCTTAGGACGCAAGGATACATGTATTTCCGGTGGAATCCCGGTGTCGAATTTTTGGGTTGTACAGAGTAGTTCCCCTACTTACAGCAAGTACGCAGAGAAAGTAGTAAAAGCTGCCATGTCACCAAATGGAGCCGTTCATGAAACCAAGGGCGCCAAATTGACTTGCCCTGACACAAGGCAGAACGCGGCGGCACTAAAAGACTAATTGAATTAAATTGTACGTGTGACTGACTGAGCTAGCCATCCAATAAACTTCCGGCACGACACTAAACAGTCTCATAATGAGCCACTGCACACAATTTAAACAACTTTCTACATTCGCCACTTTCTTCAGATCCGCTCGATGAGCGAGAAAAACAAAAGTCATCATGTGCAAGCACTTTCAAGATCAGCTGTTGGTACATCTGCTTGTACTGTAGTTGCAATGTTCCTCGGAAACAAATGGAAAGCATGAAAATTAAACAAAGTTGACTTCCATTTAGATCCATTTTTACTTTCTACCATTTAGATTATAGTACAATAGGAAATATTGCTTCCGCTGCCAAGTATTTGGCAGTGAAACTTTACCAGAAGTACAGTGTTTGAGATTTCGAAGAATGCACTTACAAGTAAAATGGTCTACAGGAGTAGAATTCGTATGTCTCTTTGTAAGCACATAACTCGTACACTTAAACTGGGTTAAATACCAAAGACTACTATGATTTTTTTCGTGCGTCCTTAAGGTGTACCGAGCGGGATGGCTCAGATAGTTTCGTCTGTGGCCCGCATTCGGGAGGCTCGGGTTCAATTCCTGTGACCGACCTACCTGACCCATGGGTTTTTCGGGGGTTTCCGGGTCGCTAGGCGAATGTTAGGTAGGTTAATTACATCCTCCGAATTTCCTGTCCCTCAATTTCACCTCCATTATCATTTCATATCATCTTTCATCTGGTGGTTTCTTTCAGAGTAGAAGTGTCGGCGGGAGTCTCGGCGGTGCATGGCGGTGCATGGCGGTGCATGGCGGTGCATGCTTCCGGCGGGACGGACTCCGGTATCCAAGAGGGCCCATTGGGCCGATTCAGAAACGCGGCTGACGGGATACGGTTATGGAAGCCTGCCTGAAGTCTTCCTTGCTCTGGGAGGGAGGGCAGCCTCCGGTCTTCGAACCGGCCTCGTGACTGTTTCGGGGCCACGTAGGTAAGATGACGATTGTCCTGGACCGTCGGGTAGTTTTTAATCTAGTAAAGGCTAGGGGCCCCGCCCTCTGTACTGTAGTGACTCCTTGGGGTCCGTCGCCCTCTGTCTCATCTTACCTCACCCTCCTTCCCGGGGGTGCCCCATTTGGGTCATAGGTACAAAAGACCAGTGTTGTTGAGGTGCCGAATCCCCTCTGAACAATCCAATCCAATCCTTATCTTTACGGTGTGCTTCTAGGTTTCGTGGCGTATCGTAGTGTCATACAAATGGCGCGAATGCTTGTTCAAGGAAACTGTACTCTCCATGGACACTAGAGGCTCCTTGATCGACGGGCTGTTCACCGCGCCCTCTATGCAGCTCCAGGCTGTTGGAACTTTTAGGCACTTCCGGCATGTCTGTCTGCGACATATATCTTCTTGTGGTTGCTTCACGTCATCCCTTCCTCCTGTGGAATAGTAGCCACAATGAGCTTTGTAGGTCGTATTGCACTAGTGTCCATCTCCTGTATACAACTCATTAATGGATTGCATTATTCTAGAAATATTAACTTCAACTTTGGTACATTTGGTTACATACTCGTATATGCCATTCCTGCAGCTTCAGAAGCGCTTTACCAACCTTTACAACGAGCCTGTACATAGCAGTAAGGAATATGTGTAGAACGTTCTGTTTTTTTGTTTGACCAAGCAGAAGTGTGTATTAGGAACTTTGGTTTCAGTGAAAATGACAAAATGTTAGATTTTTTAATTATATTGTAAGACTTTTGAATCATTTTAGCCAAAAAAATTTCTTGAATCGCCATTTTTAAACTCCCACAAATCTGTTCGTTATTCATGCACCTGATTTTAACCCCGCTGATTTTCGCCCACTTCTGATTTCTGTGGAATTTTCTTTCTTCTTTCTTCTGAGTTTCCTACAATCTTCAACATTTCTTTCACCTGGTTTGAACTTATATGCCCACTCGTGCACTTGTGTTAGACTCGAATAACGTTCACTAAATTGCACTGGCATCCAACGTGAATTTCAATTGGTTTCCCTGAATCTCAATATTCCGTTCGCGAGGCAGGTGCAGCAAGCCATCTGATAATAGCTCTAGGACAGCAACAAAACATAACAAGTAGGCACAGACTTTGTAGGTTTTGTATATTTTATACAACTTTTTTGGTTATTTATTAAATCAACATTTTATTTTTCGTATGAAATTTATTCGTTTTCAGTTTTACTTGGATTTATTTAAAATTCCACACATATTCTGAGCCGTTCTATTTAAGGATTCAAATATACATTTTATGATTGTTATTTTCATTTGCTCACATAAAGTTACTTTATACTGATAAAAATAATTTTAACACCACTAATTTCATAAAAACAAAAGTAAATTTTTCTGCAAAAATAACAACAGCGGGAATTAAATATTCGCTAATTAAAGTAAATAATTCTATTATTTGAAAAACTATTTGAGTTAGAGTTTCGTGCGTTTGCACATATATTTGTTTATTTACTCATAAAAATGTGTCAATTTTCTAATAAATAGCTTTAAAAATATAAAAAAAAAATTATGCAAAGGTGCATCAGGAAAGAATTTTGGGTATTTGGGAAGCCACTGCTCTCGTTCGAAGTACGTAAATAATAGCTATAGGATTCTGCAGTAGGATTAGAATTACTAAGGAGGGGATTTGAAAGAGGTTCTACTCCCATTAGTCCTGGACCCGTAGGAACAAGACCCGGGCCTCTTTCAACCAGGGAGTATCCGAACTGTCCCAAAGGGCGCCCTAGCGTCCTCCGTGGGGCTTTCCATAGGGAAAGACCTGGGCTACTAACAAGCCCCCTCCATCTGTTCCTAGGACACAAGACGGAATGGAAGCGGATACGCCACTTACGCGCGCCAACACCAAAATGGGAAGGCTACCGATATGACCAAGGTGGGGCCGCCTGGCGATCTAGCACACCTTCTACTAGCTATGCTGGCTATTACGCGGGAATATTAATGGATTCCCTCAACCCCGTCCGGAGACGTACCCGATCTCCCACGGGTATCGGGAACCACTGCCCTCTCGAGACCAACCCAATCCGAACAACTCCCAAAGGGAGGGGCTCGAATGTTCGGCCCGAGGTTCCTCTAGTAACGTCAGAGGTACCACGAGTGCTAAGGGTCCGCAGCGCCCACACCACGGTAGCTGAAGGGGACGGATCCCCTCCCCTACGGGAATTCGACACTGCCACCAATCTTGATCTATTGTACCTATGTCCCTAAGTGGGGCATCCCCGGGAGGAAGGATAAGGTGAGATGAGACAGAGGGCGGCCATCCCAAGGAACCACGACAGTGCAGAGGGCAGAGTCTTTACAACTTACTTAGATGGAAACCTTCCCCGGTAGACCAGGACAATGGAGATTACCCCTGCTGTGGTTCAGAAACGGTCACGGCAGTCGGTTCGGAGACCGGCTACCGTCGTACTGGAGCAGGAAGTGGTTCATTCAAAGCATATAATCAACCTGCCATGCACCGCCGAGACACCCGCCAACGTTCTGCCCTGGAAGAGACCACCAGATGAGAGATGGTGTGCAACATCACCAAATGATGTGAAATAATAGAGATGAAATGGAGAGAGAGAAAGTTCGGGGGATGGAATTAACCTATCCAACATTCGCCTGAGGACCCGGGAAAACTGCAAAAAAAAAAAAACCAATGGGTCAGGTAGATCGGCCACGGGAATCAAACCCGGGCCACCGGAATGCGGGCCACAGACGAAACCGCCTGAGCCATCCCGCTCGGTGGACTCTGCAGTAAAATACGATACCACTGCATAAACGAAAAGATAAAACAGATGCACTCCTTGTTATAGTTTTGAAGACCAAACCTCCCAAAACTGCGGTGACTGCATAAACGAAAGACAGTGTACAATGTTTAAGAAACAAAGAAATAATGTTTTTTTTTTTCGAACTTAATGATTTAACTAGTTTCAAAGAAAATAATGTATACACTGATTTGTAGGAAACGATGCTATAAACAACACGTAGTTACTCTTTGATCTCGACTACTATGTCTGCGAAATCTCGTGAAATTTCGAGGAAAGGAACTGTTTATTTACACTTTGATTCTTTGTTACTTTGCCAACACAAGTGACTGTCATAATGAACAGTGGAAACATTTGAACCGAGAAATCGTTAACTTTCTCTTTCTAAGCCATTAGCATGCATTCTCTTTTGGATATAGCTGCCGTGAGAAAACCGTTATCATAATGCGAGAAGTGAGCAATGTAAATGGTTCGGGCCTTTTAAGTCAAACTGATAACAGCACGCAACACGCACGACATAAATGTGAGACAAAATCTGATTATTAAATATACTACCCGTGCTATAAGAGCAACCTTTTTAGGTCTTACATTATATAATTTTATGAATTTTCTATATTCTGTTTAATGGTTAAATAAGCGCTTGTTTATGTGATTCTCCTCTGCCTCTTCTTTTCTGTCCCCCATGTTATCATTGGAAGATAGAAGAGAAACATTCCCTCCTACATTTTCTCTCTCGTCCTTTAAAGTCTCTCAATGCACTCAGCCTTCTTCACTTAGTCTAACTTGCATGACAGGTGGTGTTAAAAAAACCAAAAATAATAAATTTCGGGTTAAAGCACATCTAAAATGTTTAACGCAGAAAAACGCGCGCCTCTTATGGTCGCAGTTTCATCGGAATGGTACGGTTTACATACGCTAATAGCAGTAAGTTAGACCTGTTATAACTTCTGCAATACCAAACGACATGGCTTAGCGAACAGGTCTATGTCACGATTTGTGAGGTCACGGGTTTAGATCCCCGTGTGCCGACCAATCTACTTGTGATTTCCAGGTAAACATTGCAAGATATTCAATTCTGACTTAAACTTCCACCTACTGAACAAAATAGTGACAAACAAAATTATACGGTATAAGAAGGCGACTGTGTAACTAAGATCAACTGTCCAGTAACACAATGATTACCTCTATCCTCGAAGAAACCAAAATCCAGATTCTGTCAAAATTCAATAGTAGCAAAACAGATGGTAACAAAGGTAACTACACAACTAAGGTCATTTATCAGGAAGCTCATCAAGTATCTGCATAGGAATACATTACACAGATGAAGGGTTCCTTTTTGTAATGTTTTTTTTGGGGGGTAATTTACGTCCTCCAACGTTAAGTCATATCGGACGATGAATGGAACGGGTGAAATGGTGTTCAAATGATCCCAGGGCCCATAGAGCTTAGAGTTACCCGACATTCGTCTTTCAGGATAAGGAAAACCCCCGGAAGAAACCTTATCCAGGTAACTCATCCTAACCGAGATTCGAACTCGGGACCTCTTGAAGTGCGTTCAAGTTATAACATCTCCTAAGTTTTTTAGAATACTCGTGGACTCTTTGTGAATGTGTGACAGAGATGACAGCACTGCAGAGTGCATAGAACTTTAGTGGCAGCGACAAGAGTTAGGACTGTTTCTGATACTTAAAATGGCGACGTTTTCATTGCAAGAACAGCTTGTAATCATTCGTTTTCTCCATTTTCCTGGTGTAACACCTATTGAAATTTATCGCCAGTTGAGTGAGGCATGTGGTAATGGTACCACGGATGGGTCTAATGTGCGTTCCTGGATGCGACTTGGTGAGAGTCGAGCGATCTAAGCATTCGACCACGGCGTGGCCTGAAAACAATTCTGAAATACCTTAAGGAAGCACGAACGGATCAAGCATACGACATGAAAACAAAGCATCTACGTATGAGCAGATCCAATAAACTACAACAGAACACATACAAGTAATCCGAAGAAGAAGAAGAAACAAGAAAGCCACAGGTTTAAATATCATGTATGTAAATGAAACATCTCAAAAACTCTCGACATTCTAAAGGAACTATGTAAGGACCTGATGAACAAATGTCTACAGACAGGAAAAATACAGACAGTTTGGAAACAGCAATGCTAAAGATTCTCTGTAAACGAAAAGAAGATAGGACATCACCAAACTCTTTCAGAATAGTGGCGCTAGATAATGCATTCTTCAAGGGATGTATTACGCCGTTTCCTCGAATACTGAAAGACTTCTGACTCGATAAACAGAAAAAAGTCCTAATTAAGAAACTGACAGAGATGATTGGGAAGGTAGATCCATTACTGACAACTGAAATCTGCTTACAATCAAACACGATCCAGATAAACCACAATTGTGAAACCTCCAAAAAGCATGGTGTGTACACAAACGGAGTACTTTAAGGAAACCTCATGAACCCTACTGTGTTGAAAATTTACACTGCAGATGTGACAGACAACAGAAAGACTAAAAAGCACAGGCATATGGCATAATGAAAGGATCAACAGAAAAGGAGACAGCAAACAGAGGTGTTAAAGAGCAAACAGATTAAAGAAACCGGCAGAGGAAAACTAGATATAAACGAAGAGAAGACATTGTAAATGAACTTCAGGAAAGGAGGGAAGTCATTACCCAAGGATGCAATAACACGATACAACGAGCCACTCCAAGCAGTAGGGAAATATAAATATTTGGGAGTTACAATACGCTTCGGAACACATTAAAGAGAGCAAAGTAGCACCCGCCAGAGGCTTTTATGAACAACATCATAACCTAGCTAACCTAACGACAAACACACCAATGTACCTTTTCAAAACAAGTGTTAAAAATCGCGACAGATGAGAACAGAAAAAGTGACAATGCTATGAAATGTATAGTAATGCCCGATTTCACCAACAGATGTTAATACTTAACACGAGTTTAGCAATAGTTAACAAAAATGGCATTTCACCAACAAGTGTTAAATCTCTTGTTACACTAACAAGCCAAATTTCTGATGTTAAGCCCTTAACAATTGTAAATAGTCAAGATGGCGGGCATGAACTCAGCTGTTGATGTAGATTTTCTATATTTAAGATCGTCTAAATGACATTCGTAATAGAATAGGGCCTATGAGGAGAAATGATTTTGAGGAGCTATCCGAAGAAATTTTTTTACGGAGGTATAGACTGTCGAAACATGTTGCTTTGAAGGTTACTGCGGAAGTAGAAGAGAGGTTAGAACATGCATCGATAGGAATATGGCGATCTCACCTTTACTTCAAGTATTAATAACTTGGCGATTTTATAATTCAATGAATTATGTGGATTGTCCATTGTCCACCTCCCGTCTTGAAACGTTCAAGTCACTTGTCCTTCGCTCCTCGTTCTAAATTTACGTAATACTGAGTTAGAACATGCATCGAAAGGCATATGCCGATCTAGCCTTTGCTTCAAGTATTAATAACTTTGCAATTTTATAATTCACTGAATTATGTGGATAATAAATACATTGTCCATCTCTCATCTTGAAACGTTCAAGTCACTCGTCCTTCGCACCTCCTTTTGAATTTACGTAATACTGACGAAGTTATTTCGTGCTTCTAGTAGTGGCACAGGCATTTGAATTAAATTCGTTTCCAATATTTACCCATGTGACATCTTTCTCTTTTACATTCACCGCATCCGTCCTCTTATTTTCAACGATGTCCTAACACTTAATCACCAATTCAATTAACAATTTTTTCCATCCATGAGAAATTTGTCTCACGGCTTTTATTTACGATTTTATTCACTCGCCATTTTTTCAGCTATGTACAGACGAAAATGAAAACAAAAGCGCATCGCAGTACGTTCAGAAAATAATACGACTCATCCATAGCCTTCTATGGTTGTAACATTTACAAGTTTCTTGGCGTTAACACGTGTTTGTTAACATTTTCAAAAAACAGGTTGGTGAAATGCAAGAAATTTAACAGTAGTGTTAGCGCTGTGCCAATTGTGACGTTACATTTGTTAATGTCGATTTTAACAGCTGTTGGTGAAATCGGGCATAAGAGTGCGAAGAATGACACTATACCGCTTGGTATTGTCTCTAACCTATGACAGATTGATGAACGTAATTAAAAAGGTGTATTAATCAGACTTGAGAGAACATAATTTTCAGAATCATTCAAACTCTAATATTCAACGGTAAATTCCATCAAATGCATTCGACAAACCCCTTTCGCACCTTGAGTGCACTTACACGTGGTGTATGCTTTTCCATATTTTGTAGGTTGCTGTTATGACGTCATGACAGCGGGCTATGTAGTGAGAGTACCTCGGCATCTCACCAACGTCGTCTGTAATTGATGCTGCACCATACTGTAATAAGGGTTATGATGTTCAGATAGACTTCCTCTAAAGAGAACAATCTCAGCTGCTGTAAATGCGAATGTAATTTGCGAACGTACGTAACGAATGGTAAATGCCAGACGCTAAAAGCTAACAGTGAACAATTTTAGCAGCAAAAACAACACCAAGAATTATAATAAAGCTTGTACCTACTATTTGGGCCGTAAGCACTGTAATCCACAGTGGAGAGCAGGGCTTCATTCCAAGTCAGATGGTGCAGAAAGCACGCTGCAATAAACTCGAATACACATTTGGAAAGTCGCCAAGAAGTTTTTTTAAAATGAAACAAACGTTAGGGATCGGTGTCAGCTTTTTCAGCGAAAGTGAGGTATTACAAAACAATGCAACAGGGGCTCTGTCCTGCTTTTAGCAGCAAAAAGCGACAACAGAGAAGGCAAAGGCCTTGGACAATCAGTGTGCGGAAGTTTTGATATGATGCAATTAGAGAATAGTATGATAGTAACAGAGCACGCGCTCTCACATGTACATTTAAAATACAAGGTTTGTCAAAAATGTAATTACTTCTATGGTTTAGAAGGTAACACAATTGCCTCTTATTGAAGCGGACTGAGTTCAAATCTCAGTTAAGAGATGTACCTGAGTAAGGTTTTCATTCCGAGAGTTTCCCTTACCAGAAGAGGAATCTGGTCACCTTTTAGCTCTGTTGATCAGGACTCATTTGAGCCTCATTCCACTAATTTTATTTGCCGGGAATACCATAAGAACACCATAAGAAAAAGATCAAACTTGGTTTTAAGGTAGCAAGCATCTAGCACCATTTTCAAGGAACTCCCCGCACCCCGGATTTGCTTAAAAATGTTTGGTGGTGTTTTATCTTCTCATAGCTCGATTCTGATTCAAAGTTCATAGCTTAACACATTTTCATGACAAATTTAATCAAGTATAACATAAATATTCTTCGAATATTCCCTTAAACCATCTTCATTGTGATGATCTTTGTATAACTGAGAAACCCTGCGGCAATAGACAAAATTTTACTGTACCAAAAAGTAATTAAAACACCGAGTTTATGTCAAATAAAATATTTGGAGCCATAATCGTTTCCGAGATAACCTTTGTTATTAGTTTGAATTCTCAAATTCCTGAAGGTCTTGCAAATGTAAGTTTTTCTCGTCAAATATAGATTATAGAATTTCAGAGAGATCCCGAATTCGAATCCCGGTCAGGTAATTACCTGGATAACGTTTTTCCAAGACTTTCCCTTATCCTGACAGACGAATGTGGGTAACTCTAAGCTCCATGGACTCTGGATTCATTTGAGCATCATTTCACCCATTTCATTCATCGTACAGTATGACAACGTTGGAGGACGTAAATAAAATTAAAAAAGTTCCATCAAATAAAGATTCACGTTTTGAAAATCTGTCTCTCTAGTTACACCCACAATAAAATGTGGTTCATGGAAAACCTCAAAACTGATACTTTTAATCTTTATTTACTATGTACTTAAAATAAGTAAGGGAAGCATTGCATCCCAACCAAAAATTCTATATCGAAATTTCAATATAAATGCACGTTTCGAGGTCCTCCGCATAAAACTTATTTAGAAAAAAGATGCATGTGTGTGTTTGTGAACTCAAAACGAGCATAGCTCAAAACAAGAAGTTGATTAAACATCAAACTTGCTAGATACAGTCAACATGAAAAATTCAATGCCACAGCCGGGATTTGAACCACGGGTCTCCTGGTTTCCATCCAGTCGATCTAACCCATTGAGCTACCTGGTCAACTTGCCGCCATGACAATTGAATTCTCCATTTGACTCGTATATTTACCCGGTAATCCACTAGGGGCTCTCGTATCCGAGATACACCGTTTGTGGCGACTTACTATCGTAAGTACTTGAGTCACAGGCTTCATCATTTAACTCTTAGTATTTTAGTTAATTGGTGAAAATTAATCATTTTTTACACTAGCCGTATATAGGCTAAGGTTTTTGATAGAGTCAGCATGAAAATTCAATGCCACAGCCGGGATTTGAACCACGGATCTCCTGGTTTCCGTCCAGTTGCTCTAACCCATTGAGCTATCATGGCCAACTTGCCGTCATGACATTAAATTATACGAGTCAAATAGGCTAAGGTCTTTGATAGATAGAGTCAACATGAAAAAATCAATGCCACTGCCAGGATTAGCCTATATACGGCTAGTGTGAAGAAATGATTAATTTCCATCAATTAACTAAAATAATAAGAGTTAAATGATGAAGCCTAGGACTCAAGTACTTACGATAGTAAGTCACCACAAACGGTGTATCTCGGATACGAGAACCCATAGTGGTTTAACGGGGAAGTATACGAGTCAAATGGAGAATTTAATGTCATGACGGCAAGTTGGCCATGGTAGCTCAATGGGTTAGAGCGACTGGACGGAAACCAGGAGGTCCGTGATTCAAATCCTGGCCGTGGCATTGAATTTTTCATGTTGACTCTTATCTATCAGAAACCTTAGCCTATATACGGCTAGTGTGAAGAAATGATTAATATCCATTAATTAACTAAAATCAAACTTGCTATTTAAGCTCAGCAACTTTTAAGAAAATCCAAGCCAAATCACCCTTTACGTGGAACATCTTTCTAACTTTCGGATTTTCTTCAAAATATCTCTTACGGATTTTGATTAAAATACCATATGTTTAAGATACATTTGCAACAAATAAGGTATATCTGGAAATGTCCTCAGAAGTTCTTTTCATTCTTGAAGAATTTTACACAACTGATAAACAGTAAGAGCTACACAAAATCTTACTGTACAAAAACGTAGATCTCGTTTAAACACGGTTTCATGCCTCATTTTAAGTGAACCATTTCACGTGTATTCTGGTTATTTTTCTGAAATTTCCAAAAGTCAGAATTTTCTTAAATTGGTAGTCTTTATTCGTTTTTTGTCTCTTAGCCATGCAAAAATAACAGAATTTCATAGTAACCACATAGCGACGAACTCATAAAAATTTTCACAATCGTTTAAAACCTGCTGTATTTCCCTACACCACTTGCACTAACAAGAAAATTAGCAATACGATAATGTTTATCTCGATTAATACAAAGTAGAGATGAATAAGTGTCTACACAAATAATTTTTACAAAAGTAGAGAAAGTCATGTGAGTGCTACACATGTATGCATGCAGCAAAACCAACAGCTGAGTCTGGATGCCCTGAAGACTATCATCATGGACCCTCCACCATACAGCCCTGACCTGGACCTTGTGCTTTCATTTTGTTTCCAAAAATTAAAAATAAAACGTGATAAATCACTTTTTGTCCTCTGATGTAACAGTGAAACATTACAGAAACTTGCTTCAGAAGTGCCTAAGAAAGAGTGGCGTAATTTAAGGACTGGTTTCATGGAATGAAAAAAAAATGTATTGATGTTAAAGGGAAATATTTTGAAAAACAATAAAATTACTGTTGTTATATTTTCTAAAAACTTTTAGTGTAGCTTTCGCAGGTAAATTTCCGAGCTAAAGCACATATTCATAATATCCCTCCCAAACAGCAGTATGGTTTGTTGCATTTGAAAATAGTACTATGTATCACAGCAGCCAAAATAAATTGCGATTGTAGATTAATGTCATGGCATCACTCCTTTGTATAGCACATTTTTATTGAGTTGCGGGAATATGAAAAATGGCCCCACTTTTGAAACAGAAAGCCAGAACCAAAACATTTATTAAACAACGTTTGGTAGCGGTTTCAAAAACAGATGAATGACGCCAGTGCTATGGACGGTAGTTACATAAACTATGTGATGCTGTAATTTCCCTGTCATTTAAAATGTGGCAGCACAAGCTATGTTCAGAGAATAATTCATGTTAAGAGAATATTTAATATAACACTAAAGAGAACAGATTTTTTCGAGATTTGACACCATAAGGTCCATTAATGTTCCTATCGTATCCTACGGTAGTCTACAACTTTTAATACATTTTATGTTGATGTTCGAGGGACCATGGCGCAATAATTGGAAAATCGAAGCTAATTTCTTTCTGCTGTATGCAACATGGTCAATAACGCAGCTTGACGTTACGATGAGGGAGGGGAATAACTTAGGATTCCGTTTGTGACACTTTGTACAGCTCTGGTCATTCACTGCTGTTCCACGTGTAACGTCTTCGTTCTATTGTTTTTAACACCCACAACTTTTTAACTTCTCTACTACGTAGATAGTGCACAAAAAGTAACACATTCCACTCAAACATTTGATTTTGAAATATCACCGTAAAAAAACTGCATAGTAAAAATATTTTTTAGGAAAGGTCTTCTTCTTCTTCTTCTTCTTCTTCTTCTTCTTCTTCTTCTTCTTCTTCTTCTTCTTCTTCTTCTTCTTCTTCTTCTTCTTCTTCTTCTTCTTCTTCTTCTTCTTCTTCTTCTTCTTCTTCTTCTTCTTCTTCTTCTTCTTCTTCTTCTTCTTCTTCTTCTTCTTCTTCTTCTTCTTCTTCTTCTTCTTCTTCTTCTTCTTCTTCTTCTTCTTCTTCTTCTTCTTCTTCTTCTTCTTCTTCTTCTTCTTCTTCTTCTTCTTCTTCTTCTTCTTCTTCTTCTTCTTCTTCTTCTTCTTCTTCTTCTTCTTCTTCTTCTTCTTCTTCTTCTTCTTCTTCTTCTTCTTCTTCTTCTTCTTCTTCTTCTTCTTCTTCTTCTTCTTCTTCTTCTTCTTCTTCTTCTTCTTCTTCTTCTTCTTCTTCTTCTTCTTCTTCTTCTTCTTCTTCTTCTTCTTTTCTTCTTCTTCTTCTTCTTTTCTTCTTCTTCTTCTTTTCTTCTTCTTCTTCTTCTTCTTCTTCTTCTTCTTCTTTTCTTCTTCTTCTTCTTTTCTTCTTCTTCTTTTCTTCTTCTTCTTCTTCTTCTTCTTTGAAGAGCACAGCTCCAAATGAATAATTGCTTGAATACCAGGTTTCGTATTTAAGTTCATCTTCCAAGAATGCGAAACAAAGATTTGCAAGCCCGCCTCAGTAGCGCAAATGGTAGCATGTCTGCCTCACGTTCAAGAGGTCCCGAGTTCGAATCTCGGTCAGGGTGAGTTACCTAGATAAGGTTTTTTCCGGGGTTTTCCCTTATCCTTCAAGACGAATGTCGGGTAACTCTAAGCTCCATGGACCCTGGACTCATTTGAGCATCATTTCATCCATTCATTCACCGTCCGATATGACTTAAGTTGGAGAACGTAAATTACAACAAAAAAAGATAATTCTTTTGGTTAAAATACACTATAATCGGATTAGCGAAAGTGCCGGATTATTGATTTGATAAGTTTTGGCTATATATTGCACTTTACCAATCCAAAGATACATTAATTTTTATACATTTTACATTTGGTGTACACATACAGTATCACTCACTATGAAACAAGTACCGAATTTTTAGTTGCAGCAATGATACATGATGGCAGCATGCCTTATTACTCAACCACTTTAAAGATTATTCAAAATTTCGAGTTTTTGTTTGAGGTTTAGCGTAACGTGTTTCCTTTAGAGGCCATTGTACGTACTGAACCCTAAAGAAAGCCACAAATTTAAAAACACAAGCAAGGATAGTATACAAAGAAATAAAATCGTTGACATACAAGGGTCGTTTGATAAGTCTGGTAAATTTCCACGAAGGAATGGAAATTTTTGGTTGCCACTGTATGGGTGGTAAGCTTGATTATTCAAAAGATTCTACAGACAATTTGAATGTGCTACAATACACAGTTCATTGTTGACAGCCATCTGAACTGGTCAATGCGATAGCTGCGATTGAAAATGGGGGGGGGGGGGGAAGAGTTTCTGTGCTGTTATTAAACGTTTTCATTTGAACGGCTGGACTGCCGCGCAAGTCAAAACTGACTTGGATGAAGTGCACGTGCACTCTGCACCAACGTTGAGGACCATTTAGTTTTGGATCAGTGAATTTAAATGTAGTCGTAGAAGCACTAGAGATGAATCGAGCTCTGGTCGCCCAATTGAGGTTACCACACAGGATACCATTGAAAAAAAAAAAAAAAAATCAACGATCTGACTATGCAAGACCTCCGAATCAAAATTCGTGAGACTGCTGAGTCTGTAGGCATCTCAACTGAGCGAGTGCACAATATCCTGCATGAAAAATTGGCAATGTAGAAGCTGTGTGCAAGATGGGTGCCGCGATTTCTCACTGTCGAATAAAAGCACATCAGGAAGAACACTTCTACCGAGTCTCTGGTGATGTTTAATCGCAATCTGAACGACTTTATACGCCAATTTGTGACCGTGGATGAAACTTGGATCCATCATTACACACCAGAGTCAAAACAGCTGTCAAAACAATGGACAAACGCTGATGAAAGTGCATCAAAGGTGGTAAGGCTCATCTTGTGAGTTGGTAAGGTGATGGCGACTGTATTTTGGGATTCTCGAGGAATAATCCTCAGAGACTACTTGGAAAAAGGGCAGAAGCATAACTGGAGCCTATTATGCTTCATTGTTGGATCGTTTGCAATTTGAGTTGAGTGAAAAGAGACCGAGATTGAAACGCACAAAAGTGCTCTTTCTCTAGGATGCACCATTGCAAAAAAAAAAAAAAAAAAAAAAATAGTCTAGGTTATTTACCACATTTACCGTATTATTGCGCGTCATTTCTGTTTTTTAACATTACGCGAGCTACAAGAGACTGAATTTGGGCCGGATTACTGTACTATACTTAGATTTAAAATATTTTCATGGCAAATGAAATGATATTAGTCTTCTGGGAATAACCTCCGATATCTTATCCGTATTCTACCCAAAACATAATTTCGAGATTTTACCTAAATCCTGAAAAGCATTTTAGAAAAAAGTCTGTATTTGCATGCGTGTCTATAGAAAGCATAGCTCAAAAACAGAAAGGTGATTAAAAACCAAGCTAGTTATTTAAGTTCATCTTCTTTCAAGTATCCAATAAAGAATTTCAAGAAAATCCCTCACTTGAAAATATCCTTTACACTGAACATTTTTCGAAAATTTTAATTTTCTCAAAATTGACTGAAATGTAATATGTTTGAGAATGTTTACGAAAACTAAAATATATGTTTTGACTTTTCTGAGGCTGTCCTTTTAATTCCTCTGCATTCTGAATGGTTTTTGCATAAATCACAAACCGTAAACTATTACTTACCCCTTATTTTGTAGATATCCATTTCCGAGATATTCCTTGTTATTCATTTGAATTTTCAAATAGATGTACTTTTCTCAAATAGGAAGTCTTTATTCGCTTTTATGCCCTGACCATGCAAAGATAATGGAATCCAAAGCCATAAAACAGCGACTTAAAATATTGTACGTAAGTCTACTGTATTCCCCATTCCTGTTGTACATAGAACGAAAAAGCATGTGCAATAAAACAATTTCTGTAACTGTCCGTCTCGATTGTCACGAAGTAGTGTTTGCAAGAATAGTTTGTACAACAGTGAGTGAAAAAAGCCATGGGAGTGCACTATATCAGACTTTTTATTCTTGTATTAATTGTGAATTTTCTCTCTCTCCCTCCCCCCCTCTCTCTCTCTCTCTCTCTCTCTCTCTCTCTCTCTCTCTCTCTCTCTTGCACAGAGCGTTGGGTAAATGAAACATACTTTAATTTCATTGATATTCGTCAATTTTTCACAGTCTCTTTCCGTTCATATTCAGGTTAAAAGAGTCGTTAAAGATACGTCCAGAAAAGAACATTTTAAATAGAAAAATATTTTTTCCTGAACTAAATGCATTTTAAGTTATTAAATTACAACTGCTGAAAATTGGCAATTTTGCCTCCCGGGTTTAAAACGCTGCAAAATATTTTGGCTTTCCAAAATTATAAATAACAAGTACAGGTGGTTTGTATTCGGCGATGGGTCAATCTTGACATTGGTTAGTTGTGAAGTCCCTCATTTGGCCTATAATTACTAGACTGGGTGCTGATCACCACAGTCCAAGACAATGAAAGAAACGAAAAGAAAAATAGAAGGTACAGGAAGACGACTAAGCAGCTCAGGTCACCTATTAACAAGCTGCTCAAACGAATAGTACAAGAAGACGATTGCGCTACTAGAGTAAGCCCATTATTTATTTATTTATTTATTTATTTATTTATTTATTTATTTATTTATTTATTTATTTATTTATTTATTTATTTATTTATTTATTTATTTATTTATTTATTTATTTATTTATTTATTTATTTATTTATTTATTTATTTATTTATTTATTTATTTATTTATTTATTTATTTATTTATTTATTTATTTATTTATTTATTTATTTATTTATTTATTTATTTATTTATTTATTTATTTATTTATTTATTTATTTATTTATTTATTCCGATGTCAAATAACACTCACCAAGAGGGTTTAGCCAAGTTCACCAACAAGTCTTTCGATATACTCCATAATCGGATTTTAAAGCACACCATCGAATATTAAGATCTGCGAAACATAGACTCTTTTGGTTTCCACCACAGATTAAGAAAGATAGGCTGGATAATCTCTGTCTTAAAGCAAGAAAGAAAAGCAAAGAGGAAGGAGAGATCAAAGATGCTTTTAGCACGGTAAGAGCAGAAAAGCTAAGGAGAAATCTGTTCTCTGACAGGAAAGGATCTTACGACAAACAGAGCTATATGTATAGCCTGGACAATTCAATGGGGAAAAAAGGAGAAAAAATTCAGTTAAGCATACGAAATGGTGTTAGAGACTTCCAATGAGGAAACCATAAATCTGCAATACAGTGCAAGAAATTCTAAAGAAATTTGCATAACATTAGAGCAGCGCAGGTTTTTTATCCTATTTTAAGTGCGTTTAAACTAGTACCAAAGGTTCTTATTAACTTCTTCTTTTATAATTAATATTACATAGTAAATAGCTAGATTTATGTCGAGCTTCAAAAATTAGTGAATATTTACTGACATATCCAGAACTTGGTATGTTCTTGAATATGTGTTGCTGTTATCGTGTAACAGATCTCGGTATATTAGGACACCGCTAGACAAGTATCAATATCATGTAAATATATGTTCTGCTCTTGTTCTGTTTAACTCTTAGGCAAAATAACTTATGCTATAATAATAATAATCCCTTTAACATGTATGCATTTATCCATTGAAAGCTTTCATAGCGTAAATATGCCCACATAAAATATTAAGAGGTGTTGACATAAAATAACATTTTAAAGGAACTTAATGTAATCTCTCCTTGAATATAACATTGTGGAAACTACTGAATTATTTAATCACCAAACTTACTTTTAAGGTTGAAAAGTTGAGATATAATGAAAACAGAGACTTCACAAACATCGCACCAGTGTATGAAATACGCTCAAGTTTCAACTGTAGAACTATTGTAAACTTTCAGAAATATTTTGCGAATTAAATTTCTAAGAATGTTAACGGTTGAATACCTCGAACTGATTTTCTTTGTATAAAAGTAAATATTATTTTGTAAGTATTTAAACTAAATTTGATTATAACCACCACAATCGAACTCAGTCCCGAAAAATCTTTAATCTTATCGGGAGGAAGCGGCTACAGCCAGGAATTCACCTATGTGATATGAGTTATTGGGTTATATGCGAGCTAGCATCAGAGTTCAGCATTTCAAGTGTGACTCAATGACACAAATTACTCTCGGATATCGTGTTTGTAAATCAAATATTATGAAGATAAATTGAATAAAATAAAAATGCAATATATATTATACATACGTATTGAAGAAATAGGTAAAATACCTATGATTTATATGTAATATAAATGTTGTTTAAATTGTTGGAAATTTATTACCTCGCGTATCGGATAAACAGACTTTCTGACAGCAGAGCGAAAATGTGTATTTGCATTAAAATTCTGTCACTATTTAAACCTTAATAACATAGGCTGTTTTACCAGTAAGCGTTTAACTTTATATTAAAGAATTAACATACGTTTCCAAAGGTAAACAGTTGATACCGAAATTATGGTTTGCCAGAAGCAGTCATGATAGATGTCAAAGGAATGTTGGTTCTTTGTTACGACAACGGGCAAGGCCATTTGAGTTGGGGAAAGTGTATAACAAAACCATTTAAGAAACAGTGTCCTTAGAAGATTTCTAAAGGAATTGTCACTCGACGTGTATGAATAGGGAATTCTTTGGTTCATGTACAATGGCGACCAAAACAGCCACAAAGAGATTTTGTCTGAAAAAGGAATTTGGAGAGCGAAAGTTAGAGATATATACACGCGTGCAGCTGTGGTTAGGGAGCACTCTTCGGCGTAAGGCCGATGGGGACAGTTCGCGGCTAGGAAGCCATTATAAACGGTCTTCGGCTTGAAGCCGAGCAGAGGAGTATGAGACGTGAAGCCTATTAGAGCGGTCAACTTGTTCTGTCTTGAATCTTTGTCGGGTCATCAAAAATTTATCGAGTAATAAACAATTAGTATTCAATAGCTCTAAACCGAGATTGGTAACCCTCGGTCGGCAGCTTCCATTTCGAGGTTTGAAAAGGAGAAGCAGTGAATAAATAATTTGGAGACGGGCATTCCAGTGTTGTAAAATTTCCTTCTCACATCCATCCACGCATACCCTGAGAGAAACCTCATTGCTCGCCGACTTCTGAGTTCGCCATTATATTATATTTGCATCAAATTGGCGTTCCAACGGGGAACTTGTGTACACCCATATAATAACTGCTTCAAACTGGCGCACAACGTGGAGCTGTGGTAACCCTTGATCGCCACCATCTTCATATACTGCTTCACAGTCCCTAAGTGAAACATCGTTCATGAACAAGAATAAGAAAAAATTGCTGTTAATAATTTTAATCGAAGCTCTTATAATCCAATACCCAGAGTGGATATGAAAAAGGCAGAACTAATGGCAGAGTTTACGTTAACTAACGAAGAATTATTTTTAATGCAAAATTTAACAAACCGTGCTGTTACATTTACCTTCAAGCCCAATCGATGCGACACCGAAAGTTTTGTCTGACGCTCCCGGGAATTCAGATGCTCCCCAAGACCCATGCTATGATCACCATCATCTTATCTAACCGATTAATGGAGCGTTTATTGTAGTAAGGCAACTGTGTTTAATAAACTTTCACCCCCGAAAAATCCGGTTCTCTCCTGAGAATCGGAAGATCTGTCTCGCTAAAGACTGCAATCTTAACAATATACTCGTAGGTACCTATAGTCCATTTTAAAATTAGACTGACATCGCAATTTAGGTGTTCATAGTAAAACATAACCAGCACCTATCACCTTATTATTCTTGTGGGGAAGATATTCTAATGTTTCTGATTAGCTAAAGTTAGATATGAATTGATTTATCCCGGATGGAATGACGTGGCAACGAATTCTATTCCAGCCAATAAAGGATATAAGGGTAGGAGTGTGACTACTGGGGTGTCAACTGCTACGACTAATTTTAAAATGGACTATAGCTATTTAAGTTTGCGCGGGCATTTTGTTAGTATTATCGCGTTCTACTACAGCGAAGGTTAGAATTTGTTATTGGCTAGACTTTCTAAAGGTTATTAGGTGGAAAATGTGTATCTATTAAGCTAAACGAAAATTTATAACAGTAAACTATATTTACTATTTTTGTTATTTCAATATCAACATCTATTGTTTTGGAAAGTTGTCTGAATAAACTCACATACTGTTCTAGATATGCGAATTCTTTTTCTAGAACAGAGTTGAATTCACATTATTTTCCCTACGCATTCTTCAATGTCCTTTGCCTTATTCTTTTATCTACTACATGTTAATCGAGAACGATATATGTAGAAACGGCTGTATTATATATTTCCATGTAGATAAATGGGAATAGGAGATAGGCTTAAGAGCTGTCGCTATGTGTTGGCGTTGAAATGTCATTTTCCCTATATAAAATTGATTAATTTCCTATTTCAGACGAGTATAATTATTTGAAAATTCAAACCAATAACAAGAAATATCTCCGAAATAGCTCCACCTAGTGGAACAGCTCAGACAGTTTCGTCTGTGGCTTGCATTCGGAAGGTCCGGTTTAGATTCCCAAGGCTGACCTACCTGATCGATGGTTTTTTCGGGGGTTCTCCTGGTCACCAGGCGAATGCTGGGTAGGTTAAATACATTCCTGGAATTTCTTTTCCTTCATTTCCTCTCCGTTATCATTTTACATCATCTCTCCTCTGGAGGTCTCTTTCAGGGTAGAAGTGTTGGGGAGTCTCGGCGCTACATGGCAGGATGATACGCTTGGTAAACACTTCCTCCTTCGGTAGGACGGTCTCCGTCTACGGGCCAGCCTAGTGGGTCGTTTCAAGACCACGGTGGGTGGGATGCTAGCTATACTGACCTTCCGGGGAGTTTCCAACGATCTCTGTACTGTTGTGACTCCTTAAGCCGCCCTCTGACTCTTCATCCTTCCTCCGGAGATGCTCCACTTGGGACATAAGCGTAATAGATCAAGACCTGTCACCGTGCCGAATCCTTATTTAAGAATGTATCTTATCCTATCCAATAGCTCCACAAAGAAATATATTTTGCGCTCTAAATTTTTTGTAAAGTAAGATTTTTATCTCTTACACTTCACAAGGTATACAAACTCATTCGGAATGAAGAGGACTTCAGGCGCTTTTCCCAAAAGTTCTAGTATGTATAAATTTCATTTACAATGAAAATAAACGTATTTTAATCATGTTAGGGTCGTTTTTGAGGAACTAAAATATATTGAAAGCCTTGCTATGTAAGCAGTGGTTTCGGATACAGGGATTCTCTTTGTGTCGCAGAAATTATACATTTATTTGACTATTGTGCGTACATTTGCGACCTGTAGGCATTTGGAAACCAAAATTGGATTTTTTTCCCTCTATGTTATTTACATCCTGCACTAGGAGAAAAGCGCATATTGAAAATAGACATTTGCGGGAAAGATATATGAGAAGCGCCTCCGAAACAAACGAGCGTGCCAAAAATGATGCAGATGCGGTTCAGTGACCAAGCTGGATTTGTGTCGTGACCTAACACTACAGGTTTTATGCTCTCAATTTGTTATCTCATGTTCATGCCAGCATTAATTGTGGTCTCCTGCATGTACCACTCTTCACTTTGTGAAATATCTCTGCAACCGAGATCTCACTCGCTGAAAGTTAGACACTATATTGCGTTAGTGATGGTCGTGTGCTTTCAACTTTCATAAAATGTAATCGAATTTGATGTTAATTCACTTACGAACGTCGTTAACACGAGACAGCGTTGGCAACTTTAAGAAGCGCCGTAATATTTTGATTGCGGCAATTTCGTAATACACATTAGTGTGATGCCTTAGAGAGGCCTTTGGAACGGCAATGGTGGAATACTCAAAAGATGTTTAATGTTGCTATGTGTTATAATTACAATAATTAAGGAAATAGTGTAACATAGGGTGATTTTGAACCAAATGTCTTTAAATTTCCCATCTATTTGCGAGAATACCACAAAGATGGTTCAGACGTTTGCGTGTATAGTCCGCATTAATGACGTCGTGAATTCGATTTCCGTAGCCTACCTTCCTGCTCATGGGGATTTTCTCGGAGAATTCTAGGAAGGATAGCTGTATCCTCCAAATTTCCTGTCCCTCTATTTCATCTACTTCTCATTTCATTTCACTTTTCATCCTGGCAGATATTTCAGGGTTTAAAGTCTTGGTGGGTGTTTCAGGTGCACTTGAGTGTATTGCTCTCTGTAAACCAGGGCCGATAAAGGAAGGTACTATAAGCGTGAATTTAACCTCCCTCTTGTCCCCACTACTTTCAACAAACAGGTAAACACAGCCAACTAAACCGGTTGATTCTGTTAATAGTTCAGATTCAGAATTATTCTGCCATTTGCAGCATGTTTTACAAAGCATCGTCAAAAAATAACACTACAATTACATTTTTACAGTTCAATAATAAAATAAATATATTTACAGATTATTAGCTGTTCTAGATATACACAATAGATTGATAAAAAATTAATAAACTAAGTCACTCTTCCATTTTTGTATTCGTCACTTGAGTAGAAAGCGTTTTTCACTAGGTAAGTCTTTATTGCGGAAATTTTCTTCACTTCATTTATTGCCTTGATAGAATGAGGTAAATGATTGTATAAATTTTTTGCAGTACTTTCAATACATTTGGCAGCTAATGTTCCCCTGAACCTATTTCTAAAGTAGTTCTGTTTTGTTCTTGTATTATACTCATGAATGTTTCTAGTTTTTCCTTCTAAGTGGTTTCTTATTACATTTTTGAGACATTCAAATATATAATACGTGAGTATTTTAAGTTTTTTAAAACTATTTTACATGATTGTCTCCTAGGGATTTTTTCCATTATTCTTATTGCTATCTTTTGTTCCCTAAATGTTTTTAACATATTTTTCTTACCTGCTGCCCACCCCCCATAAAATGACCCCATAACTTAGGTGTGCATGTATAAATGCATAATAACTGACTTCATCCATAATTTGTGTTGTATGTTTTAATACATATATGCCCTTGTTTATTTTCTTGTTGATCTTTTCTATATGTTTGTGCCATTTTAAACTACTATCTATAACTAATCCTAAAACGTTTGTCTGTGCTACTTGGCTAATTTGCTTATTTTGTACTGTTAATGTGATGTCAGATTTTGTTCTATTACTGAGCTGAATTTACATCCATTTGGTTTTGTTTGTGTTTAGTACCATTCCCAGTGCTTCTAAATAAGTGCTAATTGATTCCAATAAGGAGTTTATCGCGTGGCAGTCTTATCAGTGCAGTGGTGTTTACATGCGGTAAAGCACAGTTTTGATGTATGTCTTGCTAACATTCAATACATTACGAATTTACGAGCTTTACTTTAAAGAGACATTTAAATGCAGCACATGCTGGATCCTTTAAACCTTAAGGAGCACAACTTTGTGCAGTTCAGGAAAACATGGTTTGCATTTGCTCACACATTTCCCAGGCTTCACTTTTTTTTGCAAGAAATTACTGGTCATGTTTGGTACTACTTATCAAATGTGTACAACTGTACAACATATTAACACTGAACAAACAAAAGTCTGCTACTCAGTAGTGTCTTCATATGTTTTACGTTTAAGTTAATCTAGTTTTCTGCCGAACATCGAAAAACTTAATATTTAAAATGAAACCAGCAACAATACCAATCGTGTAAATTAAGGGAGTATCATTACGACCATGTCCTATGTAATAATGTACAATGTTGACAATTTCAGTGCACTTTGTAGATAGTTACGATTATTTTTAAGAATATAGTATAGAAAGCATTTAAATGTTTTTAGCAGCTTAAGAGAAATAAGTATTTATCACTACATGAGTAATATTGTATAACAAAGAAAATGCATTAAAACATGTTAATTCTATAGAACTGCTTTTGTCAATTTAATGTTTGGCTATGGTCAGCAATGTAAACCATTTCTCTTACAATGTCAATATGAGTCTTTTAGCATTGTTGTTACATCCTTATATTCACTAGTGTTATTTACCCTCTTTGTGCTCTCCTAGCCAAACCTTGAGTTCAGAAGTATGCATTTGATTACGTCCAAAACCCGTATGACCACCACTGTAGCGCACGTCACCTGTTTGTTTACTTGGCAGATAAAAAAAGGAAGGGGTGATTGTAGGGGTAAAGCATTTCACACTTCAGGTGCTTAACTTGACGGCCCTGGTCTGAACTCTCGTCAGGAGGAGGAGGTCTCTGAGTCTCGCTCCCCCGCCCTGCCTGCCTCCCTCCAGGGAACGTGTAACCCCGCAGAGTGAGACATGGCAAAGCGAGAAGGCGTATCGGAAAAAATTCGCATCACACAGATGTTTAAAAAAATGAATAAATGTGTAGTGTTTAACGCCCGCTTTTACTACATACGGCATCGCAGGCGGTGACACTGATGATACATGAGATGAAGATGGAGCACCGGTGGAATGAGATGGCGGGGGAACCGGAGGTCCCGGAGAAAACCCGTCCCAGCGCCGTTACATCGGCAGGCGCGAGAAAACATGTCATATAGACACACGCAGCTTCTAATCGCTCTATTTGTGTTTCGTAAATTGCTGTAAATCAACTTACTACTATTTCACTCTTCTAATCGACCAGATAAGGCGAGATAAGAAACGGTCACAGTGCTGGTCACCTGAAGGTCGATACGCCTCAACGCTCTGTCGAGTAATGCGAGCCGCACCGGGGATTTGAAATTTTTATCTTTTGGGCTCTCTGCATCAGCTGGCGTATTTCCCAAATTTAGCCACTCTTAGTATCCTCTCACCCCACGCCTCCCTCCCGGGGGTGCCTTTAGGGACATAGCACCAAAGGTTTCATTGTTCAAAGTAGCAAGTGGATGCTAAGAAAGACTAAATTGCTAAAACTATGATCTTATAATAGACATTCAAGGCTACCCCGAAATCGTAAAATTGGCTCTGTGAACACCAAAGCACTTATTTCTAAAATGAGGAGTCATTAAAGAATGCATGACCACTCTATTAGAACTCAACTTGAAGTAAACACATGACGTCATTAACTAACACGCAATGAAAGGGAAACTAAAGCATATCATTACATTTACTCATATCTAAACACCTTAAACATGCAAGATTATCTGCAGGTTTTCAAGAAGTACCAATAAACATAGTTGAAAAGGTTGATTAATATGAAATAGTAATATGAATAGTAATAAAATAATAATAAATAACAGTTTCTGTTTATCTGTGTGTGCTTAAATTGATGAGTGACAGTGAAGTTGTAATCGTGAAGCATTCTAGAAGATAATTAAAAAAGGTGCTAAACGGATTGTGTTAAATGTTCTAACAAATTAATGCAGGCGAATCTGAGTGATGTTATCAGTAATTGCTGAAATAACTACAGATTATATGTTACCGAATGGAGCGTTGCATGAGTACTGACGCAGCCCCTGTCACCTAGGAACACTGAGACGTCATATAACTTGATATCAGAAAAACATTAACATAAACAAACGAATAAATATAAATAAATGACGTATACCAGAATATATGTATGCCATAATGCTAGCGTGTACTCCGGAGACCGTTATAGTGACAAGGCCACTCCGCGAAGGTCAGTAAACTCCCTTTGCAATCCCTGTAAACAAACAACCCTACTCTGTTGTCTTTTTGCCCTCAAGACAAATTTGGTGCCTCCCAGTCAGGGACCAACCCTTTGTTAAAATCCCATGCGTGCTTCTGGCAACAGGCTTTAAGATTTTGACAGACACGTAGAACGCATGCTTCCGCATACATTTTTGCATGCGTACCGTTAGAGGAAGCGTCTCTGATATTAGGTCAGAAACTGGAAATTCTGAATATTGATCGTAAGTGGGGATACGTACCAGCCAATGGAAAATTGATACTTGTTCATGTGATTTTGCAAACTCCAAGAAATACCTAGAGTGGAGGTAATTCAAAGTGATGGCGGAAAGTAGGTTTTTAGTAAGGACACTTCGGTCCTGAGGTCTACGTAAGACGGACGCGTATTCGACGCCGCCTAACAAGTACACTTCCGCGCCATGCACCGAGACAAAGTGCAATATTTAACAGTCGCTCCAGAAGAGTAATGTATAGGGAAGACGATGTGTAGTGTAGTGTTTAACGCCCGCTTTTACTACATACGGCACCGCAGGCGGTGACACTGATGATACATGAGATGCAGATGGAGCACCGGTGGAATGAGATGGCGGGGGAAACCGGAGGTCCCGGAGAAAACCCGCCCCAGCACCATGCCACAAGTGATTCTAGGTTGCCTCATTTTAAAATACCTGTCTTTAATAGATTTTTGCTAAAATTTGGATTTCAGTTTCCGAAGAGAAAGTGATTATAATTATTGAAAAAGAAGAAGGGAGTTTATCGCGTGTAAAGACACCGATTTTTTGGATTTCAGTTTGTGAAGAGAAAGTGATTATAATTATTGAGAAAGAAGAAGGGAGTTTATCGCGTGTAAAGACACCGATTTTTTGGATTTCAGTTTCTGAAGAGAAAGTGATTATAATTATTGAGAAAGAGGAAGGGAGGTTATCGCGTGTAGAGACACCGATTTTCAGCTCTTCCCCATAGCTATGGATTTCACTATAAACGTGTGCACTTAACATATATTTATTTCGAGATATATTTTGTGCTATTTGTTGTATTTTACTTTCAATTTAACAGGAAGAAGAAAAAGAAGAATGTAAAAAAAAAAAAAAAAAAAATAGAAAACTGTAGCCTGTTGCACCAGCCCAAACATGATAAACCGGTTGTAATAGTTACCCGATTGATTGGAAATGCACTCCTGCAATGACATTTTAGTTCAAACGGACATTGACAGGCACTTTTCGAGGTTTTAAGATATAGAAGGAACATGTTGCTGCTTATGTGTTCCGCGTTTTTCAAGCATTTTCATTTCAGTGCTTTTAAGGTGCAACATTTTTCAATCTTTTTTCTATGTGGTAGTTACACAATTATTTTAGATGCATTTAGTTCAGCAATTTGTTTATATAAAACGTGAAACTGTGGTGAAACTTGAGTTTTGATGTAACGGAGAGAAAAGATCAAAACGAAGAATTATGAACGTTTCTGCTGGAGTTCATCACCAAAGCCTTAGAACTTTATAATTTTAATAGTGCTAGCCACTTTAAATCAACAGAGCTAGACAGCTAATTTCTATCGTAAATTTCTCCCTTGTTCAATAATATACAAGAGTCAATTAAGTACAACATACTATAAAACATATGTTCTGCGGTGTATATTTTATATTACTACGGCATATCCCATTTCAATTTGGAAACAAGTATATTGTGAAGCAGAAGGCTTTTTTACTTCTGATATTTTTCCACTTGAAGTACCATCAACCTCAGTAGCGTGCTCGACATTTTTCATCTTCCGACCTTAATAAAGCCACAGCAGTGTCAATATGAGGCCGAGTTTGCAATAGTCTACTGCTTCTTGCTGCCACAAAACACGATTTGCAACAGTGGTGATTTACAGAAGATGAAGGAACATACGAGTAAAGCGATAAGCATGCTCACTGGACTATATTGTTGTCCATTACTCAAATAAGAAAAGTCAGCAGCCGTACTGGCTCTTCCAGCTCTGTAAGATGCTTCAAGGACGTTTCTTCCTTGCAGATAGTTTTCTTTTATATCTCATTTGAAAAGAATTGTGGGAATGGCTCTTAAATGTTCACTCGTACATCTGGTAGCAATTCAATTAGCAGTTTCTGGCTTAAAATATGTTCTGGGCTGTACAGTCAAAATTATCACAATAGAGACACAGTTTTATACGAGCGTATGTCAGCGTAGTGCAGTCTGTTTGGGGAACGATGATGAAAGCAAGAGTAAAATAATATCACGTTTAACACGTGTCGTCGTGTATTAGATAACCCTGAATAAACAGTATAAATCCCCCAGCTCAAAGTCGTGCGTATACTTTCCGAAATGCACAGTATAGAGCTCGAGTCTGTAGTTAATTTAACTCGTAGACAGTACAATACCTTTTCACAGTTATTACTTTTTACGTTTTGTACCTTGCACAACTGAAGAAACTTGCACGCAGCGGTTTTTTTTTTTTTTTTTTTTTTTTTTTTTTTTTTTTAATTAACGTCCTCTGATGTCAAGTCATATAGGACAATGAATAAAATTGGTGAAATTATGCTCAAATGCGTCCGGGATCCATGGAGCTTAGAGCTACCCGACATTCGTCCTTAAGGATAAGGGAAAACCCCGGAAGAAACCTTATCCAGGTAACTCACCCTAACCGAGATTCGAACTCGCGATCTCTTGAACGTGATGCAGACACGCTACCATCTACGCTACCGAGGCGGGCGTACGCAGCGGTGTCCTGTTTCTTCGACTTCTTTGGTAACCATTTCAACGATGTCTTCTTTGTTCCTGTGAAACTTTTTGTAGTTCTACCGAATCCATTTCCGAGTCATTCAAACAAATCTAACATTACATAAATGATTATATATAACCTCCGTTATATACGTATTGAAATTAAGATGGTAACAGTGAATGTTATAAGAATTTAACCCCACTGATTGTGCTTATTATAATCTTCAAATTCTGGTTGAGTGGCTCTACTTCTAATGCCAGTTGTCTAGAAGATAACATCGATAGAAATGCCAAACATTAGATGTATTTTCTTTCACCATCTCTTTGTGAATCTCAACACCTAAGAACTAAACATTCTAAAGATGTTGACATAAAACATTTGTTATTTAAGAAAATATAATGCAATAAATTCGTTATGCATATTTCAAAGGTATATGAAGTAGGGTAGCTTTACAGCCGGCATCTCAAAATTTACTTTCCTTTATTTTCTAGGAAATCATGTCCATGCTTTATTCATTATAATCGTCATATAAGGAGAACATAGGAACCCATTGATAGTCACGCCGGAGCACATGCATTTAGTTAAGTAAAATAATTTGCAACTTCAAGATTTAAATTATATCTATCATTGCGGCTATCTCTTCCCAGTTATACTGGCGCCCAACGAGGAGCTCGTGAATTCATTCTTGTACTGCAAATGGCGCCCCAACATGCAAGGCTTTCTCTTTTGCAGTTTCTTCTACTTCAGTACACATAGGATGATCTCCACTCCCATAACCTACATATTTGAACTTATTTATGAATGGATGGTTGTCCATTGTTTAAATTTAACCAAAAACGTTCTTCCTGACCACGATTTTCTTAGACCTCATAACTGGCAAATATCCGGAAGCCATCATTAACTTAATCCTGGGACGTTTCCGTCTCAATTACTTCATTTCTTCTAATATCAATATCTATCACCTGTACTGTCCTGTGTAATAAGAAAGGTTGTTAAACATTATAACGATACAACATTTGGAAATAGGCTCTTTAAACAAAACATTTTGATGTGTCATATTCTCATGAATTTCTCTACTCGTTGCTTTATCAATTATCGTGCAAGTGTTTATTGCTAACCATTTCGCTGTAGGATATAGTAGGGAAAACAATAGTCAGGCATTTAACGAATATATCGTTCTCTGAAGCCTTTAAGGTTTCAGTCTTTGCAAGATCACCAATGCAGTGAACAGAATTAGCACTTAAAGAAGGAAAAAGAAATAAAAAGAGTATTTGAAAATTCATATCAATAACAACGGATATCTGAATAATGGTTTATGTCACCACCGAATGTGTTATTTGATATGAACTATGTACCTTTAACAAGATAGACATTTTGATGTAGTTTTTGTCTATATGCACTGTTATGGTGTTTTTTTTTTTTTTTTTTTTTTTTTTTTTTTTTTTGTAATTTACGTCCTCCAACGTTAAGTCATATCGGACGATGAATGGAATGGATGAAATGATGCTCAAATGAGCCCAGGGTCCATAGAGCTTAGAGTTACCCGACATTCCTATTTCAGAATAAGGGAAAACCCCGGAAAAAACCCTTATCCAGGTAACTCACCCTGACCGAGATTCGAACTCGGGACCTTTGAACGTGAGATAGACACTCTACCACCACGCTACCGAGGCGGGTTTAAGTGTTATGGTTTAAGTGCAGATAATCTGATTACTGGTACCTTAATATGTATCCATTTTAGTTGTTTTTTCTTGTCGTCTTAAGAGTTTTCCCACAAACACATCACATAATTCACTACCTAATGTTCTATGCACCGTCGTAACTGCACCACGAAATGAACAATGCCTGTCAGGAAAGACTATTCGCTTTGCTTCCGCCTTCAATATCTGATTGCTGCAAGATAGTTTGGGCTCGTTAACCTTGCAGAGAACTCTCTCCGCTTTCCCGCAACCTGTCCCGCGCTTTCGGAGAAAATAAACACTATAGCTTGTGTGCGTACTTGAAGCCACTATAGTGCCCGAGATTTAACTTGGCCCCTGATTTTTAGAAATAGAAAGAAATACGTACTCACGATCTCTTTCTAACCCACCCCTCTTTTACGTCCTGCCAGTCAGGGCAGACACATCAGAGGCGGATGATCCTTCTTTGTTCTCCAAATTTGGTCCCTGTTCCACTTCTTCATTCTCAGAAATTTCAATATGCTCTTCATGTTCATTATCTGAATAATCTTCTAAATTAATTATGAATCAATCACTAATTTCATCTATTAATCCATCTTTCTCCCAATAAAACTTTCAATCTTTTCAATATGTTCATAAGTTCTCCGCCAGATTTGTTCGGACACTTTACCTACTACTGTATCAAACAACAATTTTACTTCACCATGCTTAAGTGAAATGTTGTACTTTGGGACATCAGTTTTATATGTGCCCATGTAAGTTCTATATCATTACCTAAGTCACGATGATACGGAGGTAGTCGTATTATAGCGTGGTAGTGTATTTGCACTATGCGATCCATTTCATAAATTTTGAGACTGTCGTTCTTTAGCTTTATTAGTTCGTATACTATAGCTTTGGTGGGATGCGGATCAAATTCAATATTATTGTCATGGAGCTATGACTGCATTACTGATTTAAGTGATGATGATATCCGAGCCTTGTTGATTTGAATAGAATGATAAGATGATTGTCTATTACTATATCACTATTAGAGGGAATGTTGGGTAACAACTGATTAATAAACCAATTTTTAAAAGTTTCACTATCCATTTCTCCATATTAGTCTTAAATCGTCCTCTTCACTTTTCCACACTTTGTTTTTGTATAATTTATAGTGATCCACGTTTCATCTAAATAAATAATAGGGGCATCGGAAACCCTTATCTCTTTCACTTTTCTTAGAAATGCGAATCCTTTTGCACAACGTCTGTCCGTTCTGTCAGAAATTTCCGTCCGCGTGAGTTCTTTACGAATCTAAATTTCATTATGCCCAACACATATAGTTGGCTTTCTGCATTTTAGGGCCTCACATTCGTCTGTAAAACATTCATGAGCATTGATCACAATTTCCCTGCCATCTGACTTATAGCTTTTCTCTTTCTTCCCACGCCTCCTAGATCTAACACAGACACTAGCACTATTCCCAACACTATATTTAAAATAATCACAAAATTCTCAAACTCTAAAAACATTTTCACATTTTCAACACGTTGACATTTTTCACTTGCAACATTTGCAACATCACTGATGCCTGCTTGTGCTAACCCTCATACCACAGCAGGTAATTAAGAATTACAATAGCGCTTTAAAAGTTACTGACCATTTCAAGGAAAGAGACCCAGCGCCCGTGCTAGACAAGGATTGTGCAAAAAGTGCCAAGTTAAATCTTGTGCATTATAACTAATCCGAACACATACTGCTATTATTAACTAAAGTTATTAAATGCAAATGAAGTAAATGCTGATGTACTGTTCAAAACCTTTGTCTCGTAACCTTAGAACATGTTGAATTTAAATCCTATGTTTGGTATTCATCCAAAATTTCCATTTTAACTTACATTGTTCATAATCTATCTGATAGACGGGGGGTGTAGGCAGATAACTTTCAGAGCAACGAATAATACCTGAGCTAGTTTTTCAAAATAAGAATTTTCCTCACTATCGGTATCATTTCCTTGTATATAATGTGTGTATGTGTGTTTGTGGATTATTGACTTTTTCTCAGGAGTATACTTTCCCGCCAAATGTCTTGCCAAGTTCAGAATGCATGAATCAGTAGTGCACTAGTTTGATATAAAGGGAGTAGGGAGCGTTATTGGCTGAAGTAGGGAAGTTATACAGCTGTTTGTGGCTAGCTCACGTATGTGACATCTACTCGTACTAGGGTCACTGGAAGAGATCTCTTGTCATGCATGATGTGAGAATTTTATCTTGGGCACGTCAAGGAGACGTGACGTAGCGCATCCGAAGACCATTCCCATGTGAGATCCCCGTCCAACCTTTTACAGAACAAGCCGCTCTAATACTTTCAGGAAGAGAAATCTGAAAATCTGAGATTCCTTCACTCTCACTGTCGCAATTCTATTGACTTTTCATGTATAGAATGAAATACCAAAACCTAGCTTCAGTAGTACACCAGTGCTGATATTCTTTCGGTAGTTGAACTGACAAGCATGAGTTCGAAAGCGCAATTAAATTATCCAAGTGAAATTACACATAATAGGGGGCCTCAGTAATAATACGTTTAGTAGATATATAACAACTGATGCTACCACTTCCATTTTTTTAAAAAAACATACAGTAATTTTATTAGCTTTTATTACAAGCATAATAACATCTGAATTGAATAAAGCACAACTGAAAAATACGTGGTGTGATGAGAATTGATTTTAAAGAGAAGTAATATAATCGAATCGAAGCATATATAATATACTAATGCATTGCTCTTCCTCCCCTTCCAAAAAGGAACAAGTATATCACCAAAGTTTATTATTTTACAATTTGTACCAGCTGCCAATAGCGAACAGAAAAATGAATTAACATACTTCCAAAATTCATAATCAAATTGAAACATATATAGGAATAAAATTAATGTAGGAAAAACAAACTAACATAACTATAGTAGTTTTTTACCATTATATGTACTATAAAACTCTTGGTTAATTTCGATCCCGCACTATGACATTTCACAAGAACAAGAAGAAAGCAACAATAATGTTTAATAACATGAGTTTTATTTATCATGACATTATGAAATTCACGTGCTTTAAACCAGAATTATTAAAATGAAACTAAAATAAAAACGTAAAAGAGAAATAGAAGTCAGGAATTTCAAGAAAATCTTTGTTTTACATCCTTGAAAGTAGCCGTACTTAAATGCCAAATTTAAAATATATGAAACATTTCCGTGTTTGGGTTACGCTGCCCAAAACACTTAAAAGACATGCTGGACATTATTTTCATTTTAGGTGCCTTCTATGGGACAACTGACAGCGTTAATATATCAGTCTTTAAGTTTGAAATACTTCGCTGTACATATGTGACAGAAGTTTCTTACTTAAGAGTTTGCGTAAATCCTTCGATGTATTTCGAACGTTGTTGAAATTAGAAGTTAACCGGAGTTTACATGAAGAGCTTCCTAAAAATCTGTAAATGTATGTACGAGAATTTGTAGAACATTGTCATAACATTTAAAATGTATTCAAAATTAGAACAAAACTGGAGTACATAGAAAATAATGCTAGTTACAGTGAAGCAATAAATATTACACAAATATAAATATTTGCTACTACGGCTCTTAAGAAATTGATGTTAATACTACTTTCTTCTTTTCAAATGGAAATCGATTTCACAAGCAAATCGCTTGCGTCCTCGGTCCATCAAAAACAAACTCCGTTGCCAAGGAAATTTCGGTTACCATGTTTTTTTCTTATGTTTTATCAGCATTACCAACATCTGAAGACGAAACAAACCTAAAGACAGAATCATCTGCTGGTACGTAAAAATTCATTACGCGATGTTTATTTTTTAAAATAAATATCTGTTCTCAAACTATTAAATCTATGGAACCATTTAATTGTTTTAATAATTTAACTTCGGAATTTATTTTATGGTTAAATGACCAAAAATGATTTCCTACGGCCGATTTATCAGTTTGTTTATATTTAATGCTACGAAAATGTTCTTTCTTTCTGGTTTCCAAATTACGTTTCATCTTTCCAATATAAACCTGAGTTTTTGATGGACTGAGGACGCAAGCGATTTGCTTGTGAAATAGATTTCCATTTGGAAAGAAGAAAGAAGTATTAGCATCAATTTCTTAAGATAAGTGGAGCCTTAGTAGAAAACATGTATATTTGTGTAATAAAACTGGAGTCGTTTGTATGGGGAAGCTCTTTGAAGGTTGATATTTCCTGAAGAGTCCATAACAATGAAATGCTATCTACTGCTTGTATTCCTATACAAAACGTGCGTAAATGAAATGTAGCTCCTTACATTAAGCGCCATATATTGAAGGTTCCAAATAGTTACTTATGATACAAGAGTTAACAAACAATATTTTACCCTGGGAGCAGAACAAAATTGCTTGAATATGCATGTTTACACTGATTTTTATAAGTAACCAATATTTATAAATTATGATTTAGATAGTAGCTACTTCGTATCTGTGATGCTCAGCACCTGTTCCCTCTTAGCATCAGCGCTGACATTACTGATAAGTCAGAGAAAACAAACGTTACAGATGCATAAATAAGGCCATGAGAATAATTCGGCTTCTAACCTTCAGACATTTGTTTAACAAATGCTATTAGATCTACTAATGTCTTTGCGGAGACATAGAGTAATTTGCCCACATTATTAAAGATCTTCAAAATATGCTAATAACACATTTTCATTGTGATTACTTTGTACTTTTCTTATTCCGTACTATTAAAGATACTGGATATACGAGATATTATTTGGTATTGTTTCCATGAGTCTATTAGAAGCAACTTTGTTAACCCTCTCCACTGCTTGTAATATATGGCTGATTGGGGATGCAGATTACCTGTTACCACGAGGGTTGTACAATAAAGAACGATCATAATTTTTTACGGTCATAATTTTTCGCGCTAAAACACAATCTTATTATATTCTGTTAGCTTAATGAGACAAACACGCCGTAGTAGTTTCATTGTTGGTACTCCTGGTTCCCACCTGTGAGAACCAGGCAAGTTCAGACATGTTCAGTATCGCCTAAATATGCGGCTTTGAAATTCTGCTTTCGTCTCAACAAATCTTCAGTTGAGGCCTATACAATGTTACAGCAGGCCTATGGAGAGTCTGTTCTTCCCTACAGCACAGCTCGAAGGTGGTTTAAAATGTTTAAAGAGGGGAGACAATCAATTTCAAAGGAAGGTGGACCCGGTGCTTCAGTTACTGCTCTAACGCAAGAAAACATCAACACTGCTGCTGCCATTGTGAGACAGGATCGGCGAATTACTTTAAGATCACTTTCTGAGGTACTGAACATTTCAAAGGGTGCCATCCACACGTTCGTAACAGAAACATTACACATGAGGCGTGTTTGTGCGCGATGGGTTCCAAGACTGTTGATTCCCGAACAAAAGGACATTCGCATGCAGGTCTGCATGCAGTTAAAGTTGATGTTAGAAGAAGATCCAGAGTTTCTATCAAACGTAATCACTGCTGATGAAACTTGGCTACATCATTTTGATCCTGAGAGCAAACAGCAAAGGTCAGTGTGGAAATCTCCTTCATCACCAACCCCCAAAAAGCAAAAGTGGTTGCTTCTGCTGGGAAAGTTATGTTTATCTCATTCTTTGGTATTCATGGAATGGTTTATCAGCATGTTGTACCTGCACACACATTAGTGACTGCACAATACTACAGGGATGTCCTGAAAACATTGCAAGTCCATATCAGGCGCAAAAGACCACATTTCCATGAAGCTGGCTGGATGCTGCACCACGATAATGCGCGGCCGCATATTGCCAATGTTGTTGCTGAATATCTTGCAAAAACCAACGTGAAGTGCATCCCTCACCCTACCTATAATCCGGATTTAGCCCCATGTTACTTTTTTCTATTCCCTAACTTGAAGAAACGCCTTCGTGGGAAACATTATCCATTATCAGAAGCAGTGGTGAAGGCTGTGGAGGCGATTTTGAAGGATCTCTCAAAAATGGTTTCCATCATGTCTTTGAAGACTGACAGAAACGCTGTGACAAGTGCATCGCATTCAGGGGAGACTATTTTGAGAAGGACCATCAGAATTACGAGGATCAGTAAAGGTACGTTGTCAAAAATAAATTGTGATCATTCTTTATTGAACAACCCTCGTACATAAACAGCACAGGGTTCTTGGATAACCATCTTCAAATCTGCCAGGAAATCAAAGTTGATAGCTCTGGAGTGTTACAATGCTATACCAATTAGTGGAATATTTTTCCCCTTTTAATTAATATCATTTCTGCTAAAACAGCTTCTTTTATATTCAACGTACTTTTGGTGAAACCTTGGCATTGAACTTCCAATTCCAGTATCTTCTTTACTGAACTGTGGGAAGTATTCAATCGCAAGCATATTCTGGCACTGCTACTTCAAAATAAATAGCTTTCTGGCAGTTAGAAAGCACCAAATTCAATACCCCTGTGTCACCACGTAGTCGTTTATTCTTAAGCACTGCACATGGTAAAAGGACTTAGGTTTATTACATAAATTAATCGCTCTGAAGAAAAGCTGCTGTTACAAAGTTGAGAGATCTCAGCCCACTTTTGTATTTAACTCTGGATCGATGCCAGGAGGCATATAAAAGTGCCGGAAGAATCAAATGAGTAAACAAACAAGGCTGTGCAGAAAATGTCTATATTATTTTCGTTCTGTCGACATGAATGTGCCACTGCGTTTAAATATTCGTGATATGGCTCAAGTTCTCACTGAAGTAGGTAAGACAGCAAACTTCACGATCCTTAGAACTGAAAGAACTGATTCTAAGATAAAAACTAGCGCAGCGAAAGTGTTAAAGCCCGAAGTGACATTTTCCCAAATCTCTTTCCGTATTATTGACATATTCCAGATTCTATTCCTGCCTATAACTTAAGGTTAATCGCGAACATAGATTCAGTAACATACATTTGATTAAAATGCATGGTATGCATTACTACATTTGTAGTTTTATATTCAGTGTGTAATCCACATGTATGTATGTTACATTAGTTGTCTCTCTTTCTCCGGAAGGGTAAAAAACTAAAAAAGTTTGTGTATTTTTTGTTTTAACGTAATGTACGGAATTTTAGCTTTAAAATAATACACAATTTATGGGTTTTACTGACATTTAAACCTTTTTATCACAGGTTTGAAATTAATGCTAAGTGAGCGTGGCACTTTTAATGAAAACTCTCGAAACATTGAACTTATTATGATAAAACAATAAAATTTTGTGCCACTGAGGAATGCTTAATGTTCCGAACATATGGAAGTAATAGCTAGTGCAAGTACAACAGTGTGAAGGAAAATGTAGAAAAAATATTACTATATTTTTTTCCAGATACAATATTAGAATTATAAAAACTAATTCAGGGATCTGGCGGATAAAGATTTAATGCGAAAGTATGTCCATGTTCGAACCCAGAACTCCAATGAATGTGTCAACAACGTTAATGGCCTAGATGCCCCCCGAAACAGTTTTGTATACATGGACACACTTCATTTGGGAATATATGATATTGCATCAACATTTAATAATGATAATATAATAAGGTGCCATAAGCTAAAAATATAGATAGTTCGACTGGTGTAATACAATAAAAGCAACGTCCAATTGGACAGAGAAAGGATTAGGGCTTCTAATGAAGGATTCAGAGCTGTGGAGCACAGTGCAAAACAGCACAAAAACGGCTGCAAGAGGAAACTGGAGAATGAAATGGAGGATGATCCATTATATGGATCAGAAATGCACAGAAAACTTCAGAAGCCTTTTTCTTTAAGTTATATAACGTAGTTTTTCTCAACTTTCAGAAGAGATATTGCTTCGAAACTTTCAAGGCATGTTTATTACTATATTCTGCATATTTTCACACAAGGGTTTTAAGAAGCTAAAATTATTTCCTGGATTGCACCAACACCATGTACGAAAAATGCACGGAAAATACAGATTAATAACAAATTTATGTTCAGTTAGAAAAATACGAAATACCCAAACTCCTGTGTTACAGTGTGGGCAAAACCATAATGTTAGGATTAGGATTTATACGGAGGGGATTTGGTACTGCGACCGGTCTTAATCTATTGTATCTATATACCCAAGTGAGGGAACCCTGGCAGGAATAATGAAGGGAGAGGAGACAGAGGGCGGCGTTCCCAAGGAGCCACGATAGTGCAGACGGCAGGGTACCTATATTTTACTTAGAAACCTCGCCCGGTATGCCAGGACAACGGCCATTCCCCTTATCGTGCCCGCCTCGGTAGTGTAGATGGTAGCATGTCTGCCTCACGTTCAAGAGGTCCCGAGTTCGAATCTCGGTCAGGATAAGGTTCTTTCCAGGGTTTTCCCTTATCCTTAAAGGCGAATGTCGGGTAACTCTAAGCTCCATGAATCCTGGACTCATTTGAGCACCATTTCACCCATTTCATTCACCGTCCGATATAACTTCACGTTGGAGCGGACGTAAGTTACAAAAAAAAAAGTCCCCTTATCGTGGTTCGGAAACGGTCCCAGCAGCCGGTACGGAGATCAGCAACCGACCTACCGGATGAGGAAATAGTTTCCTCAGAGCATATCATCCTGCCATGCACCTCCAAGATACCCGCCGACACTTCTACCCTGAAAGAAACAATCAGATGAGATGAGAGATGATATGAAATGATAATGGAGATAAAATCAAGGGACAAGAAATTTGGGAGATGTAATTAACCTCCCAGCATTCGCCTGGCGATTCGGAATACCCCGAAAAAAACATGGGTCACGCAGGTCAGCCACGGGAATCGAACCCGGGTCACCCGAATGCGGGCCATAAGCGAAACTGCCTGATTCATCCCGTTCGTAAACCATAATCATACTATTGTAAAAAATTCAGCAAAACCTTTCTAATAGATTAATAGAAAAGCTACATTGAATATGACCAATGTAACCTTGCAAGGATAGGGCCTTATTCGGAATGCAAGCAGAGCATAAAACAATACACAGCCTTTATCAAAATTCACCACTCCAAGCAATAAACAACACTAAACGAAAAACTGTAATGCTTAATTTGATCTTGATTGGCTTCTGCTTATACATGTACGTTTAGAAGTAAGTCCTATGTACCTTCATGTCCTACATTAACTAAAATATGATTTTCGCTTAAGTATGTCTGAAATTAAAATAATAAAACATTTGCAGTTTCTTTGAAGCATTGCATATTTGCATTTTAAGAGTTGCAAACGATTTTTGTATCTATATTGTGTAGCTTCAGTTTCAGAATTGTTGGAGAAAATTACGCAAAAAGTACATTATTTCCACCGGAGTCAAAACTGTTTTCCAAAATAGACAGGATTCCAGCTCTATTTATTGTTCGATTTTATGAATAATATAATCTTTATTTCTAAAGAACTTCTTGCACATATTTTAAAGTGAAGCGATCTTCTGCGGTTTTTATATTACTGTATTTTGCATATTCTTTTTCTTCTTCAGCTGCACTAGAGGTACCACTATCGTGGTGTTAGGGGACTCTTGTTCCTCTATCCCTTTAAGGAGGGCCTAAGGAACCGAAACTCTGGATCTTTGATAGAGAACCAGGATGGCTGATCAGCCGGATGCCTGGTGTGAGGGTGAAGGAAGTGGGTGATTGTATGACGGCGAGATGACTGATAGAAAAAATGATGATGGAGCAATTGGTGGAATGCTGGTGGGATAAACTGGAGGACCCGGAGAAAACCCGCCACAGCACCATGTTGTCTACCACAAATTTAGGCCGTGCCGTGGCTCAGTGGTTAGACCGCTTGGCTCTCACCAAGGCGGCCCGGTTTCGATCCCAGGCGACCGCAAAGTGAGATTTGTGGTGGACAACACGGCGCTGGGGTGGGTTTTCTCCGGGACCTCTGGTTTCCCCCGCCATCTCATTCCACCGGTGCTCCATCTTCATCTCATGTATCATCAGTGTCACTGCCTGCGGTGCCGTATGTAGTAAAAGCGGGCGTTAAACACTACACATTTACCACAAATTTCACTTTGCGGCCGTCTGGGATCGAACCCGGGTCGCCTTGGTAAGACTCAAGTGGTCGCCTTGGTAAGAGTCAAGTGATCTAACTACTGAGCCATCCTATTCTTTAATTAACAGACAGTCTCGTACTTTTGCATACGAGAACTCTTTTTCCCTCGTACCTAGAACAGCGTTCTAGTTCTGGTAGACGACTACCTATATAATATACAAACCCTGACAGTGACTATGCAGTACTGCACTGCAATGTCCCATGCAAGTGGGCACAGATGAACAGAAAACTGTGCCAGGGTGAACCACAAGAGATCACGTTCCAAGGCATGTGGCCTTGAACCGAGATTGGGAACATCGAAAAGCCCAATGAGATCAAGTTCTTTGAAGGAAAGAGAGCTTGTTGCTGGTGCATTTCAGGATAAATGCCAACTCCTTCAGGCACCGATCGACTTTTCATCCGCTTGCGTCATTCGTTCTTTCAAAAACTTTCTTTAAATATCCCGCTAGTTTCCGATATGAAACTAGAAACAATGTGATGGAATAAGTATGTTAATGAATAGTCTATGTTCATTTGGAAATTAGAGTTATCAAAGCCTGGTACCTTTACAACACATACCTGGTGTTTGTGGTAGGGCATAGTGACGATATTGGTGGTATTTCTGACCGTGATGATGAAGCTTCATTCTGATATTGTAACCGTAATTGGTCAATATAAAATATGCATCATATGAATGCAATAGTCACCTGTAAAACACTTAATTGAGAAATCTATACGTGAAACTCACATGACGTTTGTAACCATATAATTTCTCATTCCTATACAAAGAATTTTAATTACCGAATATATTTTCTGGAATTTCAAATAAGGTAAATTGTACTAGGTTTCTTGCGTTATGTGAAAATATAACTCAGATATTTACACTGTAAATCATTTGCTATTAATGAACACATGGAAAATAAGAGTTTAGCTGTCTTCATTAGATGATTAAAATTAAATAATTTTATTTGTTAATGACACTGTCAATTGCCAGGGTCATATCAATAATCCCGGTGTTTTGGAATTTTGTCTTCGGTAAAAATCTACTGGCATAGGTTGTCGCTTTTAAGCACACCTAAAACCATCGGTCTGATTGGATTTCTTATGCGACATTAAATACGGTTCCATAATTGAGTTTGTGACAACAAAGCGACGTACAGTGTGCCCGCCTCTGCAGCGTAATGGTAGCGTTTCCGTCTCGCATTCAAGAGGTCCCGAATTCGAATCTGGTAAGAGTGAGTTATCTGGATAAGACTTTTTTCGGAGTTTTCTCTTACACCAAAAAAAATTAATGTCGGGTAACTCTAAGAACTGTGGACCCTGGGCTCATTTGAGCATCACATCCCATTCCATTCATCGTCCGACATGACCTACCTACGTTGGAGATCAGTAAATAAAAAAAAATCCTTAGATAGGATATAAAAGGACACACGTTTATATTTCCACTATAGTTTGAAGCATTCAAGATGCTGAAAATTGGCATTGCATATTGCATTTGTAGAAGAATGTGATTAAAGTATTTGTTTGTTCTCATAGAAACAGTAAAATGCGCTTTAAGACCTAGTGACGTAACTGATCTCCAGCTAAGTTTAGAAGGCAGAAGAATAAAAATACCAAAAATAATTTGTTTGCCTCCTTTAACATAATACGTTTTCGAACTGATGTCCTCTAAAACTATTTCTTGTGTTGATAATGTCAGTTATGATATATATCAGCGCTGCCATTGTGCTGGAGCAGCTGGAATGACGTTCCGTCATTCTTATATATGACAGTGTACCTGCTAACATGGGATTATAGCATTTAAGTAAACTTAAAAACCATTGGTCTGGGCCAAGTTTGAACCCACGACCTTGGGATCAGTAAGCCAGCACCTAACTGAGTCATCTAGATTAACGACCCCATGTCTGCTTTTGCCTAGTAACTCATATCTGACCTAGGACTTCCTTTACATAAAACAAAAGATATCATGTGGCTCTTTTTCTGTTACCCAAGTACCGCCATGCTTTGCTTTTCGGTTTGCTTCGCTTCAGTTCTCTTCAGTTCCCTCGAACCACTTGACTAAGTAGGGGCAGACCCATAGTGATATATTACAAACAAGAATCCGTTGTGAAGTCACTGAACATATATTTCACGAATACCAAATCTCGCTCTTAAAAAATGAAACTTGGCTCGGAAACAAAGTAGCTCTTTTCGACAAGGATGATTAATTCTCTGGCAACTCCAGAGAATACAAATTGAAGTTGTATGTTCCCAAGCCCGATGTAAAGGCGCTCTATTATTGAAGCTATGATGGTTTCTCTCGTTAGGACAGACTTTTATATCCACCGGACTGTCAAAGTATGTGGCAGTAGCAGCACAGCTTTCTTGGGATCTGCATGAAATTATATGGAGGATATTAACAAACAGTAAGGTTAACTCGCGTGATTTAGGTTAGTAGTCGAATCGTTAGTGTTATGACATCTAGCTTTTAATAATGCGGTCATGAACTTTTGATAAAAAAAATAACGTTTTGTGTAACAGAAAATCAGGTTTAAGGGCAAAATAACCATCCTGTTCTGACAAAGTTAAAGCTGATTTAAACACCCGTTATATAAGGAACTGTAGGATACAGAATGCATTTCATGATTATGTTGGTATTCTATCAGTTATAGTCCTAGAGAAAATAGGACATTTATTACAAAAACGTAGCGAATATCTGGGGATGCTTAAATATTACAAAATTATTTATATAAATAGTGCGTTTAACAGGTTCTACATGTATATTTCGTGAGGTAAGCTCTTTAAGTTTGCCAGGTATACAAAATGATATAACATTTAGAGTAGTTTATTCTCTCAGGATTCAAGTTGTAAGTTAAAAATGTATATATGGATCAAAATGGGCGGGAGAAATTTTCTGGAAAATCATGTGTCGTAGACACAAAGTACGAGAGTGCAAACATTTTGTTTCTTTTCTTTTTATGTAAAGAGCTTAAAGCTGTCTCAGTGAAATTTAGTATGGAATTTTTGGGTGAAATACAAAACAAATTATGAGAACACAGTATAAATAGGTTACGACCTGTTTCAAAATGCATATAAATCAACAGCTGAGGTCATTCAACTTTCTACGAGAGCTTGAGAAATATACACAATATGGTTAGCAATCGTGATTGTTTCCAGATCTCAATTTGACCTGGAAATACTGTTTGGGTTATCATTTGTCATTTATACAATACAAGGTATAACATACAGGAAGACACTTCACGCAATGCGACATACAGGAGATCTACTGCGGTTACCATCCCCCAAAAGGAAGGAATAAGGGAAGGAACTCCAAAAGATTACTGGCTGCAGACAGGCACGCGGAAGTCTATAACTTCTTGACTGGAAGACACATCCCGCACCACAGCTGCCCAAAGGCAATGAGCGACATGTATATCGAGATAGATGCCTAGTGTCCAAGGTAAACACGAAACCTAGAAGCACAAATAAAACACAGGAAAGGAGCGGAATAAAAGTGAAGTTAGAGAAAGGAAATACTGGCAAATGCGAAAACCATTCACCACCATTCGTCCACCGACCAGGAAAAAACTGGTTCAGAGTGGCGGTTGATGGGAATCAAACTCAGGACCTACACGTTATTGTGGATTCAGCTCGCTCGGTAACATTTTGGTTTCTAGTTTTTAAGATGTCTAAGGCAGTATTTGTTTTCTGCCCCCCCCCCCCCCTATGTGTCTCTTTCCCTGTTTAGTGTTATTCCATGCATGAAGTCCTTATCGCGTCATATCCTTACTATATCTGCAATGGTATACTTCACAGAGAAGAATTTGCCGTTGTTCATTTTCCTCACGCCAACAATCGATCTCCCTGACCCCTTTTTGGCGCTCCGAAACAGCAATTTACGGATCGTTGACTCTGCCCGCCAGGCCATGTCACGGAAGACATCAGAATAACCTGCACCACTGTCTTCTGCAATTGAGGAAGTCCTCTCGAGTGCACGCAAAAATAACATTAATATCGGTGACGGCATGTTCATTTATATCCATTGATCCGGATGATACCGCTTTACATCAGCTGGCTTCGAACCAAGTAAAATATCTGGCTGTGGCGTTCACACACCTACTCTTTTTTAGAGACAGAAGGAATGCGCTTAATGTTGGGAACAGACTTTCTCTTCTAGTAACATGTGCTGTATTAACCTTCTGCAACTTCTTGATTACTCCAGTTGGAGTTCGTTAACTGCTACACAAATGGTAAAGTACTGGAAATAGAACACTTTTTTTTTAATTCTGCTGAGCTACGCTTTAACTACCAGGTCATGTCTCGAGGCTGTAGTTCATTTAGTATATGTAAAAGAGATGGCCGCTTGTCATTAACATCTACTTTACAGCTGCTTATTTTAGCGGTCGTAGAACTTACCTGATCAGTAGTTATTCCTGGTGATCACTGTATGCCGGACAAATGGTCTCGTCTGTAATATGTTTGACTAACTTGTAGTTTGGTGACTTTAGTTGGATAATCTTCTTCTTGTAACATATTTTGCTTGAGTATATAGTTATATACTTCATACAAGATAAAAAGTATTAACGATTTGTTCCACTAATTAGTCATTAGCTATAAATGCAAACTTTCAACAAAACATAGCTCTTGTTGTACAGGATGAATGCTGCAGTCAAAACAAACACAGGATGTTGTGGGTGTTTTCACAGCAACTGTCTCTTTCCACTCCTTCATTTTTTCTGATAAATATTTGTTTTCAGTGTACGCAGTTTATAGTAGATCAAGGTATCATATACCTTCAAATGTTAAGAAGTTGCAGAAAGGATAATATAAATGTGCTCAAGTTCTCTACCACTAAACTGAACAAAACATTAAGCAAAGCCGACGTATGACCAGTAACTATCCCAAGCTGCAAAGTCTCTGGTGCACATCATCCAGCTGCAACCTCCTAAAGCTTTCAGCTAGGAGCCTTATTCGTTTGTTCGCTTTTTTCTTTCAAGCTGCATGTCGCAAGAAGTATACACTGGTGATTAATTCCACATTTTCGTTTTTTAAAGAACGAAATTCAGACAAGAGGTTATAAACAGTCCGTATGAAGATTCAGTTTAATTCTAATACAAATTACTTTCTAACACTACCTTACGTAAGTGCTTTAAAGATATATACTTTTTTTTGAAATAATGAATTATCTACCAGTTTATAAAATTCTGCAAATTAAAATCATTACGCGTTTAAACATCTGTAAATTCGGTTTCCTCTACCCTCCTTGTATGTACCTATAGCAAAATGTGTAATGGAAGTATTTATGCAAGTTTTTCTACGATTAACATGATAAAACAAGAAGTTTTCGTGGGAAAAGAATGAAGACGTTATATACAAATAAATAATATTGAACAGAGAAACTTATGTAAATGAAACATGTATGACTTCTTCAAAAAACTGGGTACCTACATTATGCAACATGTTAATCTTTAACTAGTTACGCAATAAATAAAAGTTAAAATTCTGTGCTTAGATAATTAAGTAACAGATATCTAAACATCCCAAGTCATTCCGAAAGACCGGGGGATGTTAACGTTTCTCTCATTAACCTGAACTTAGTCCATGCAGTGGTTTGCTAAGAAGCAGTGTATGAAAGAGATTAATTCTGCCAGATGTCTGCAGTGGTTAAACAAAGCCTTAGAGCTTCTGCTTCATAAGACAAAGTTAGAGACCTTTGTGGCAGATCCCTCCTGTGTATCTTGAGTGTAGCCTTTACGGTGGTCTATTCATCCCATTATCGTGTGCCTTAAAGCGCATCTCGGTATACTGTAGGTATATTCACAGAGGACATTGACAGGAAGACACCGTTGTCTGCAGATCACGGGTTTAGTTCTGTGAGATGCAGCATCGGCTGTGTACCCAACTAGCCATCAATTTTTAAATTAAAAGCAACTAAATCAAAATTACTACCATATTCTATTAAAAGTATTTGTGTAACAGCATTAGTTTTTTAAAGCAAAATGCACTTCTTCTGGGATAAAAAGATAATCAATTTATCTTCCAGCTACTCCTCAGCCATCTTGCACTGGAGCTTGCACTGTATCTGCACCGGGTCGTGTTTGTGGTGATACTGTACCAATTTTTACGGACAGCGTTGCGTTATTTCTTAAACCCTTAGAACATTTCTTCATAGAGTAAGCCGTCACAGATGAACACTTGGTTGTATGGACAATGCTCAACTGGCCAAAAACTACTTCTATGAATATGGAAGGGAGAAAACTGAAGTTGTAAAATTTGCCAACTCTAGTTTTAGAGCATAAGGTGTAGTTAACGCCAAACAATTTGGCACGTGAAAAGTTCTTTGGAACTAGTAGACGAGCCTACACCAGCAAGGGTTGTAAATATTGTCTTTGACATCTGGCCTCTCATTCTATATTAAGCACCGGAAATAGGTCATTAGTTAACCCGTCCGGTCAGTGAGGGTACTCAGTTACTTAATGTAAATAACGAAACTAGTTCGTGTTTGTTTTACATAAATTTTCATATAGAAGTGAACAGAAACTGTTTATTGTTCGTGATAGTGATGGTGAAATGTTTATCCTAGAGTCTTTAGAAGACTGCAATGAAATATAACTGATAGTGATATAGCCTGGTGTGTAGCAGTGTTAGGGGATCAACTTTCTGCACACACTGAGTTTACCTACCTACTGCTGCAGCAGAACCAAGAGCCAGGGTGTGAGGTGGATTGGAAGCATCACAAAAGTGAATTTCCCCTTAGTTTGCTATTTGGAAACTTCAGATGCCAATTTGATTGGTAATACCTATATGCAACGGATGGGGACACCTACACCACGAATTACAGATCTATTGAGGCAGCCACCCACCAGGAGGAAAGTATGAAGTGAAGTACAACAGTAGGGCGCAGGCAAACAACCAGAGAACTACGGAAGACTAACACTTGCAGGTTCGAAGACCCGTCCTGTAGCTGCCGAAAGAGGGCGATGAAAGACCCATCGAACCGAATGTCCAAGGGGAGTATTTCCTTTGACCATGCATCAGTACCGTTTGTGCTCACACACTTAAAAATCTGGAAACACGCCTGAAAGATGAAAAAGAAAGGTAATGAAAGTGAAATTATGGAAACTAAATCAAGGTAGAGGGAAACCATTCCGGCATTTGCCTAGGGAAAACAAACCATAAACCATATTAATATGTCGTATAATAAGGGAGAGTATATACCAACTAAAGGTGTAAGACAAGGCTGTGTATTATCACCCACACTTTTTAAAAATTTATATAGGTGGCATTATAAAAATATGGAAACATACATAGTGGAAAAAAGGTAATGGACATTATTTTGCTCTGAAGATAATCTCCAGAGAGCAGCTTACGTGTTACATCAGCTATATAAAGAATATAATTTTAAAATTTCTGTACTTAAATAGAAAGTCATGGAATTTCAAGGTAAATACCCGGTAAGAGTTAAAATAATTCTAGATAATAACATGTTAGATCAAGTTTGTTATTTTAATTATCTAGGATGTGAAATTTCCTTTGATTATGACCGACATACAAAATAACATAAGTATAATTTAATGTGCCTCAGTGTAAGAAGAAGGTTAAGAATAACATGGACCGATACACAATTAAAGTTTTACAACATAATAGCACTACCAGTTCTTTTATACAGCATTGAATCCTGGACAATAAGACAAAAATATTTTAGTAATATTTCAGTTTGATTTATGAGTCACTATGTTTACACTCAAACTTCACTTACTTGTTGTATAATTGAAACGTTTTCAAGATCATACGATCTCATCCTCAGCTGTTTGGTGACTAAACAGCTTTAGTCACCAAACAGCTGAGGATGAGATCGAATGATCTTGAAAACGTTTCAATTATACAACAACAAGTAAGTGAAGTTTGAGTGTAAACATAGTGACTCATAAACTCAAATATGAAGAATACTTCACTGTTAATAATGCTTCTGCTTTTAATATTTATTTTAGTAATATTCAAGATACAGAAATGAAATTTTTAAGAGCAATATTGGGACATACAGGAAAATATAAAATAAGTAAGCAGGATATAAGGGAAAAGCTAAACATTTTTAACGTACATGATGAAATTAAAGAATATAGAGAAAACTGGAAAGAACACCTACAAAGGATGGACTGCACAAGAATACCAAGTAAGATTTTAAATTATAAACCCACAGAGGTCCGCCGAAGGCATAATCCTTGTTAGGCAGAAGAAGCAAACCACCATAAACCATATACATCTTCAAATATAATCGCAAATGTTCACTGAATATAAATATCAGTGGCTTTGGTTGCTAAATCTCCAATTGCCTAAAAGTTGATTCAAACATGTCCGAGACTTACATCATATCCGCCTGCCTGCCTGGCTAGGCCAGGAGTCAGAATCACTGGCAACAAACTCTCACAACTGAGGGAAACTAATTAGAGAGCAAAAGATGTACATCCGTTGGTGATTGTCGAGGTGGAACTACTAACATTTCTTTCGAGGTGACAGCCAAGATAGTTACCGTCCCGGAAAGGGATTCCCAGGACGGGGGACATTCAGCACGAATACCTTACTGTTCGTAAAATCCGTGTCGTTTGGCAACCCGGAACTAATCTGGGATTTAATCCTTGCTTAGAAAAACGGCGGTAATATTGGTTATTTTCAGTGCCAACCATTTATCTGCGTCTATAATTATGTTCTGCTCAAATGTCGTTATGACTGTAGGAAGGTATTCCATGGTCAACTAAAGCTATAGACATTAATTAGTAATAAGCGGGGTAACTGAAAGACAAATATCACTAAGATGTTGCTCTAAAATTCAACACGTCCTGGGAAGTAAATGACCTAAGGCTTTAAGGAAAAATTAAAAATCCTATTTTATCAATATTAAATTAGCAAAATTAATTACTCACTATCCCGGACATTATTAAGTATATCAGATTGAACTATTTACATAATATCGATGAATGCGACCTAAGTTCACTGATACACTTTTCTTGACAGATATAGGAATTTTCACTATCACACCATATTTTGATTATATGAGCAGTTATTTGTTATAAAGTAAAAATCATAGATAAGTATATTACAGCACTGAAAAGCTAATTCGTCATCCAACACTTTAACTTGCTCTTTTTAATATCACCTCAGAAAAGACAACATACCAAAGACAAGTATACCAAAAAGTGTAATTCATGTAAGTTGCTCAAAGCAACTACAGAATTTACATGAACTTGAACAAATTTCCCCTAAAGATTATTATAGTTTACCACCCTGTATCAAAATATGTAAAGTGGTGCAGAATTTACAAGATAAAATAGCAGGTGCAGTACCATCTTTACTTTCTCTTCCTTGTACATACTAGCACAAATGGTATTGCATCCCACCCAAACACTATACACCATACTTTACTGGGAATACAGGTTTACCGCTTCTCTGATCAGTAAAAGAAAGCATCTTTTGCATAATTCAAAACTGAAAAGTTGGTTCAGGTTCAGCGTTTTCCAGGATACGCTAAGAAAATATTCAAGAAAATACGTTGTCCTTTACATGGAACATTTTTCGAAAATTTGATTCAAAATTAAAATACATACAATTATTAAAATATAATATTTTACATATATATATATTTATGAAATTATGGCTTAAATTTCTTAACTCCTTTTCGTTCTGAATGGTTTTCGCATAAAAGATAAACCATGAGTTCTTCTTCGTTTGGTATAAGACACTGACCTGTTCATTTATGGTCCTCTACCCCTTATGCCATTTTAAGCGTCGGGTGAGGAAGCCATAACTATGGAAAGAGAAATACAGGGAAGGGTGATCAGCTCAGTTCCCGGAATGAGAGTGAGGTAAGTACGGAATGATGGCGAAGAGAATGAAAGGAAATATAATGGAGCAATTGGTGGAATGGTGGCGTGGGAAACTGGAAGTTACAGAGAAATCCCGACCCAGCGCCGAATTGTCCACCACAATGCGGTCGCCTGGGATCGAACCTGAGCTGCCTTGGTGAGAGTCAAGTGGTCTAACCACTCGGCGCAACCTAACCCGTGAATTACACTAAATCTTACTGCACAACAAATTATATCTCACTGAAGCACACATTTGTGTGTAAGTATGTGTGTATGTATATATGTATGTGTCTGCGTGTACTATAAACCATTTCTAGGAAGTTCTTGATAATTGATTTGCATTTTAAAATGCTTATAGGTTTGTCGACTGGAAAGCTTTCTGTTGTCCCTTATCTTGAAAATTCCTAGGCATTGAAAGATATTAAAATATTATACTTTTTATACACTCCGTTTTAATACCCAATAAATCTCGGTAATGCCTAATAAGAGAATTTATGCAAAAGTTAATCTGGATTAACCTGAAGTAAATAGAAGACTAAGTGTTTGTAAGAATAGTTTGTATAAGGGTGAGTAAAAAAAGCCATACGAGTACAATACACCGGATTTTTAAGAATATATCTAACATATGAGTATTTGTTAAGTTTGTTTTAACAGTAAAATACATATGAAATTAAGGGGAAAATTCCAATTAAAAAGACTGCAAAAATAAAATGCAATATATTTACCATTCTAGTCATTTAGTTCTCTGTTAAAGGTCGCTTTGAGCTTCAAGTACACCAAGTATTTTCAGACCAATAGGTAAACAAAGCAATGGCATACATTCGCGTTGGTATTAGCGTATTTTCTGCTAAAACGCTGAGAACGGTGCGAGTGCAACACCATCGTTTTAATTACTTCGCCGAAGCGACCAGCGTTCGTGGTAACTTTGCCAGTTTGCGCGAATAATTTAGCATTATTTTAAGTTTTACTTTTGCGAAAAACAGAAATGGAAAGTTGGTATACAAAATGTGACGCACACCAAACTTTAATCTCAGCTCAACTTTAATGAGCGTTACAACACAAAATTCTGCTTTTGGAGTCAGTGCAAGGCATATCCTTAGTTTGTTTACGATGTGATAATCTTGATAGGGACAAGTGTAAACAGATCTCGCATTGTTCCGAGATTTTCCTGCACAGTTGAATAGCAGTTGAACAGCTTGGAAGCAAACAGAACTTGGTACTGTACGGAGAAAAACCACGTGACAGCAAGTAATGTCGCAATGCTTTGTTGTGTAAACCAGCAGCATTCAATTTGAGCGATGTACTCAGTTCATTATCGTGGACTGTACGAACAAAGACCTAATTGTTACAATAGCTCTAAGAATAAACTGTCCCATTCCTAACAAGAACACTTTGTACTGCTTAACTAGCAGCACATGTCAAAGATTTATTCAATTTGAAGTATTGCAATTGTTTGAGTTAGGGCTTCATCATCAAAGAGACCAACGTCGCTACCGCAGCAAATGCTTCTACATCTACATGGCATTTGCAACAGGTCTTGTGTTCTTTTGTATGCTATAAGAAAAGGAAAGGATAAGGTTATCTCTCTACATGAATTTCGATATAATAAACTCATCATACAAGAAAAGATGCCCACCGTTTCAGGCTGTTTATGTCGTCTGCAATGTCAAGAGCGCATGCTTGTTTACATAACATAAATCTAATATGTTGTAACTTCTACATTCATCCCGAAAAATTACTTTTTTTTTTTTTTTTCCTTGTTCCATTTATACCCCGCCTTTAACTACTATGGTCATATCGGCGGCCGTTCTCCTTTGGAACATACCGAAGGTGTTAACTCGTTATCTTTTGGTTTTTAATCATTACATCACGCACACATTCACACTCTCATTCATACTTCCAGACTCTGTGGAAGATGGGGAATTATCTTGGACGGAGAAAAATCCCCACCCCCACCGCCGGGAATCGAACCCGGGACCCCACGGTAGGCAGGTGCTCTACCGACTGAGCTATGGGGCCAGCCATTTACAATCTTATTAGTACAAAGGAACTTCATTATTTACTAATAAATAATTAGCTGAACATAGTGTCCCAATTACATCTCCTTTAACTATCTTGATACTAAGGACTTTAAAATTACAATTAATTTTATTTCTGAAGCTAATTCATAATTTTTCTAATAGAAGAAATTTACAAATTGCAATTTACAATAGTTGCATAAGGTCCAACATCTTTTTATTAATATAATTCAAGTTCCAAAATGAGACTAAACATGAATAGCGTGTTCAGTGCCATTGCTTGAATTCAATAACCAAATACCGACACATCATATAAAAATATTAGGACAATATTCGGACCTTTCAAAATTTCAGCGTTAGGGGGCAAACGCAGGGACCTACTAGAAAGAGGCCCACAGTGAGCTCCTTTTACTTCCAATGTAGACACTTATTTAGAAAAGTAACCGAAAGGGGCATACGATGGGCGACCAGATCCACACAATGACGTGTGCTAGCCAGGATGGAGTCCCTAATGATTTCAACATGTCATTCCTGACGCCAGCTGGCTGTCTAAACCACTCACAACCCGGGCGTCCCGGGGTCCAGGACACACGCTCAGAAGGGCCTCCCAGCAGTCCCACCAAACACCAGGGAGAAATCATTCCCGAGCACAAATTCCTGTCCTGCTGCGACATACTAACCACCATCGTTTGGTCCTAAAACCCTGAAAAGGCTAAAGTGAAATAGATGAAAGGAAGTTGGTATTAAAAGAGAAACCACCCCAGCATTCACTTACTGATCGAGGGAAACCACGAAAAACTCCAAGATCGGAGTGGCCTGCGCATATTGAATCTGGAACCTCCCAAATGCGAGCCTCACACTTACCGCGACGCCAACTCGCTCGGTACTCTAAAATGTAGAAGCAAAGTATTTTTCTTTGTATACCTCTTGCCAAAAGAAGAATAAAAAAGGTTCTCTGGCAACTGTTGCTCTATAAGCTAAGTTGAAAGTTGTTCCAAACTTTACATTCTCGGCTGCATAAACAATTATTGCTCCAAAACAAAATGTATTCTTATAAAAATATTCAGTGATAAAATATTATGATACATTTATGGTGACAAAGAAAAAGGTATTATTGAGAACTTGTTCTAACAACGGAAAGAGCAAATAATTTAGAATGACATGTACTTTAAGGGAAATATATACGAGATGCTTTTTCACTTACTTAAAGAAACAGGAAGTTCGGTAAAGTGCCGCCTTGCAGGAAAATGAAGTCACAAATCACTATGGGAATAACAAGCTTTTACAGTCCGTTCTTTGGACGCCATGCTATCGTGAAACAGTGCATAAAGCCTTGACCTTAGCTGAGTACCGCTTGTGCTCTATGATCTGCTGAGGTTTCTCCTTGCCCCAATTGCCTATATTATGGCAATTGGTTGCACCGCTTGACAGATAAAACAAAAACGTGGGAAAAATTTCTACTCATGCTGAATTGTCTTTTACATCACATTTGTGTGGTTTAATTCGCCTAAACCACTTCTTAACCAAAATATTTGTGACAATTTTGCGCTTTTTAAAGCTGGTTGATGCTAATGTGTGGCTATTCCGAAGCCAGAAGTAACATTTTCATTTTCTTATGTTTGTCGTCAACTGTACATGATAGCCCGCCTTGGTAGCGTGGTGGTAGCGTGTCTGCCTCACGTTCAAGAAGTCCCAAGTTCGAATCTCGGTCAGGGTGAGTTACCTGCATAAGGTTTTTCCGGGGTTTTCCCTTATCCTGTAAGACGAATGTCGGGTAACTCTAAGCTCCATGGACCCCGGACTCATTTGAGCATCATTTCATCCATCCCATTCATCGTCCAATATGACTTAAAGTTGGAGGGCGTAAATTACAGAAAAAAACTGTACATGGTACCTTTCATTCAAGAAAATTGCACCTAATGTGATAAAACTTCATTAGTCTATAGTTTACCTTAGTACCCATTAGCGAATGTATCATAAAATAGCCTTTCTGGCAATCACGTTTAGCGACTTTTTATTACCAAGAGCTAGGAATATCGTCCACGACTAAAAGCTGATTACGGTTTTCATATACAGTAAAAGAATTACGCTCTTCAAAGGATTGTAGCCTAACGTGTAATAATCCGGGCAGCATGACACACGGGATATGATTTACTAAGTGCAAAAATGTATTTTTGACACAATTTGTTAGGAAATGCAGAATAATAATTTTATTTCTTAAGATTTGTGTGCAGCACACGTGAAAATGAACATCAAGGGATCATTTCTTATGAATGAAGCGAAATTTTGGAAGGATTATGATGAAATGATCTCTGAGGGGATTATCTTGAAGCCCCAGGTTGGAAAGCCACCTTGAAGCAATACTTTATACACATGCTATGTTTTTTTTTTTTTTTAATTTAAGTCCTTCAACGTTAAGTTATATCGGACGATGAATGGATTGGGTGAAATGATGCTCAAATGAGTCCGGGGTCCATGGAGCTTAGAGTTACCCGACATTCGTCTTTCAGGATAAGGGAAAACCCTGGAAAAACCTTATCCAGGTAACTCACCTTGACCGAGATTCGAACTCGGACCTCTTGAACGTGAGGCAGACATGCTACCATCTACGCTACCGAGGCGGGCACACATGCTATGTTTGAAGATGCTATGATGATGCACCACGTTGCGTCTCAATTTTGGAAGGATTATGATGAGATGATCTATGAGTGGATTACCTTGAAGCCCCAGGTTGGAAAGCCATCTTGAAGCAATGTTTTATACACATGCGATGTTTGAAGATGCTATGATGATGCACCACGTTGTGTCTCCATCTTGAAGCAGGATTATTTGGGATGAAGGTGGATGCAGATTAATTTCTCATCTTTGGTGATGATCTTGAAGAAATCTAGAGGTTTCTCCTGGATAGTTAGGCGCATCTGTAATTCTTGAGCGATGAGTTTTTTTTTTTTTTTTTTTTTTTTTTTTTTCAGGGTCGTGGTAGCGGGGCTGATAAAGTTAATATTTTAACTTTTGAAGAATGAATAATACTTTTCATGTTCAAAGATGGAAATTTAATTCCTCATAAACATTTTTAAATTCTTTAATACAATTACATATATTATTAATGTAGTCTTTTTTCAAACAGCGGTAGATTCCACACTAAACTATTTCTTTTCTTGCGCACACGCTACTTATGCATCTTTGATGCGCGCGCGCACACACGCACACACACACACACACACACACACACACACACACAATTGTTTCTGCACACACTCGGATAGACAAATATAAGTCTTACCCCTAAGACTTTAAAAAGCAGAAGAACAAAATCTTTTAAAACATTTAACTTATATTACGTTGTCAAGGCTACACCATTACTTACTTTACAATACTTCTTTATTTTATTACAAATACTAATCTCGTCGACTATTCTTAGCAAAACATTGAAATATCTAAAATAACTGCTACATGGAACAATTCTTCAATTGCTGACCTCCCTATACTCATACTATTAACTATTGCATTTTCGTCCACATCACTGGCACTAACTGATTCTGCTTCCCTCTGATTTGCCGGTACGCTACGTTATATTTTTGCTTGAATCTATCAAGCCAGCCATTGAAAGTAAAATGTTCAATTCCTACACTAGATGAGGAAATTCCTAAAGATTTGGAAAATCCTTTGATTTAGGGTGGAATTTGCGTCGTACTTCTGCAAAATGTGTAATTTCTCCCTTACAGAGAAACATTTACGTTTTGCCATTTTGTGACTGTACTACCTACAACTCGATAACCTATGCACAAAAAAGAAATAAGGAAACACACTGTAAGCAAGCCTTTTGAAAGTGTTACTCCTTTCATGGAAAAGATAGTGTGAGCCGGAAGGGTTTTCCAGGTAAAACAACACTCGGGGTACAAATGACCTCTTAGCACAGTCAAATAAACTATTTTTCTACATATTTTTAAAACATTACACATTTCGCAAACTATACAGAATGTTTCAGAAATACTTTTACAAACTTCAGGTATGAGTTCCTCACACCAAAAGAAGGAAAAAAGTTCATATGAACATGTCCCATAATCCTTTTTCTCGTTAGGAGGTGTTCAACACAGTGGTACAATTATAACACACAAAACTCACAATAAATGCTCAAAATATCCTTCTCTTGCTTCTATGCATGCCTGTACTCGTCGAATCATGGAATGTCGCAGCCTTTCATAAACATCGGATTGGTGCCCCCAGAGGAATGAGGTCGGGAGAACGTGCAGGCCACGGAACTGGTCTTCCTCCGCCTATCCATTGGTCATGGTAGATACTAGTCAGTGCATCTCGAACAATGCGACTAAAATGTGCCGCAGCCCCATCCTGCATAAAACACATGTTTTTTCTTATTTGTAGGGGCACGTCTTCTTGAAGTAGGTCGGGAAGAGAGTACTGGATAAAGTCGCAGCCCACACATTCAGACTAAACTGTTGCTGATGTCTAGCTTGAAGTACAGCATGAGGATTACGATCTGCCCATATATGTACCTTGTGGAAATTAGTAATTCCATCTCTCCCAAACGTTCCCTCGTCTGCAAACAAAACTGGTGAGACAAACAATGGATTGGATGTTTGTGCTACAAACCATCGGCAAAAGTTATCCCGTGGTGGATAATCGGCAGGCGAAAGGTCCTGCACACGTTGAACATGATATGGACACAGGAGCTACGGATGAAGTACCCTCCATGCTGTCACGTGTGATGTACCAGATGCCACAGCCAATTGTCTTGTACTGATACCTGGATCGTCTTCGACACACTTTTACATCTGTTCTTCGCGTTCCGGCGTATGAACAACTCTTGGTCTTACTCGAATAATAGTCCATGCTGCAACGGTTCCTGTCAGCAAGGCGAATATAAACAGCGACAAAGATTGGATGACTCGGTTATCTTCGATCGGAAATTCCATGTGATAGAGCCGTGCAGCCTCGCGTCCATTACAATTCGCGCGACCATACACAAACATCATATCTGCCTGTTTACGAAATAAATATCCAGCCATGGTGGAACTAAATACGTGCAGTTAACTCACTACATGTTCACAACTGAAACTTTGAAGATGGACTGATAACAAACACAAACGTAAACAAATCTCCATGGCAACACTTCGCCATCTACTGTATGTAGTACAATAGCCTTCTATGAATGCATAGAGAAATTAAGTTTTGAGGTTGGGCACGGAAGCCGTTGAACTCACACTGTCATTGTGACAGAATAACGCGAAAACCAATGATTATGAGACATGTGTCCATATGAACTTTTTACCTTCTTTTGGTGTGATGAGCCCATACCTGAAGTTTGTAAAAGTATTTCTGAAACAACCTGTATATGTTTTGTCGCTAGGCATTGTTGAGTTGCTACCGGGTCGTGCTCGGACAGTAAACAAAGAGACAGAGCGGCCAGCGCCTGGGCACAGCGCTAATCACTTGTCGAGAGAGAGAGAGAGAGAGAGAGAGAGAGAGAGAGAGAGAGAGAGAGAGAGAGCAACAGAGGGAGAAAGAGACAGATAATCTGAACTTTCTCGCTGCACCACGAAAGTTCGTGAAGCTTCGGCAGCTTTCGAGAAACTTCGGCAACCTTCGAGAAACAGCGGCTCGAGTATATATGCGGCAGTGGGAGCTGTGTATTGTGTGTGTGGACATTTGAGCTGTACCGAGTCGAGTCGAGAACTGATAAATCGTGTAGTGATTTGAAGGTGAAATATTTTGTTTGTTTACGTTTGGTGAAGCCACGAGAGACTGTGTTGGTGTATGTTACGTAATTCTGCTGCAAAAGGGTGTACAAATTGCCTTTCTACGGAAATAAAGAGCATTTTCAATTTCTCCAAACTAGACTTTTAATTTTATGAACCCACAAAGTCACAATATATACCTATATACAATACGCATAATTATTGATTATTGGTCCGAAACAGGTACAATAGCGACATTTGGAGGCGCTTTAAGGTGTAAAATTATACAGTTATGAAATTCAACGTCCAGAAACTTTACAAATAGAGCATAACAAATGATATAGCGTTATAATCAAGAACGTAATCACGGGATTTTACTGTATATACAGCACTGGCTCCTTTCTATGGATATTCCAGTATTTCCAATAGCTAAAATCGAAGTAAAGCGCATACTTACCCCTTTTGTCTGCTCTTTAGATTTATGTAACAAACGTGGCGACAAAACCGCTTAAAGAAATCGATGGCAAATCATCTTGTTGGAGTTGTTACACCGATTCCCACTGTTTGCTATAAGGGAGGCTGGGTTCCCCTTGCTGAAAGGCATCGATCCTAACTGGAATTCCCCTATCATCGGGCATAAAAGCAATTTCAGATGCATGTAGCCGAAGGGGAGAGCATCACAAAGGACGTCCCTACTTTGTACTTCAAGAAGTTGAACGTGGGTCGATTATCAAGTTACTTTATTAAGAAAGTAATATAAAAAGGTTGATAGAAGTTTAAATCCACTGTATCTTATACTTTCTTTACCTTAGATTTAGGTAGAAGTACAGAATAAAAATAGAAAAGGAAAAATATGTAATAAACGGAGTGTGCAAGAACTCGAAGAATTTCAAAACAGAGATATGTAGAGAGGGGGAGGGACAGAGGTGCTCTTTCTTACTTTTACTACATTCTCTATCTGCCACGTATGATTAAGTATAATTCAAACCAAAAAGTCATACTTTATAAACATGTTCAAAAATCTACACGTTTTCTTCTTTTTTAATTAATGTCCTTCAAAGTTAAGAATATCGGACGATGAATGAAATTATACTCAAATGAGCCCAGGGTCCGTAGAGCTTAGAGTTACCAACATTCATCTTTCAGGATAGGGGAAAACCCCGGAAGAAACACTATTCAGATAACTCAACCTAACCGAGATTCGAACTCTAGACCTCCTCAGACAGACATGAGAGCAGTTAAGGGAGTAACAAGATGTAATAGATTAACTAATGAAAAATAAAAATATCAGGAGATATCGCAGAGAATAAAAAAACAGGAGTGGAAAGAACATTGCAATAGAATGGATTCAAGCAGACTACCACCTACGTTACAGAGGCCCAAAGTTCTTCTGATCACCCTTCATGAGGAATTACGCGCCCAGGTATTTGGTCTGCTGCCTTTATAGATCAAGCAAACTTTGTATCATATATTCAAGGTAGGTGATCAGCCCAATGTCTGATATGAAGTAGAAGATAATGCAGCGATTAAAGAAAATTTAAGTTATGCAACCCGGAACTTTCAGTGAGGTTGACCCCCAGGATTTAATCCCGGGACCTGCCAAATGCTAATTACTCACATTACCATAGTTGCTTCTAATTTAAAAAAATAAATACTTTTTACATAACCGTTTTTGGACATTCTAAGAACGAACGGTATAATTTAAAATCAAATGACAAGTATAAGGTCTTTCAAAATTAAGTTGAACCATTAAATGACTAACTGTATAACATTTAAGGTAGGACAACAAACATCAGTGTTAGGCAAAAAAAAAAAAAAAAAAAAAAAAAAAAAAAAAAAAAAAAAAAAAAAATTTACAAAATATTGAAAATTGTCCGCCGTTCTGTTATTCAACAGATTTTGGAATATTGACAATTTCTTGCAAGACGGCGTCTTTAAATTGCAGTGGAATTGTTGAACGTGTCAGGAAAACTCGTGTTTTATATAAAATGTTTAAAAAGAAAACATCATATAAATTTATGGAAAAATTGAGTCAGACTGAAAAATTCAATGCCATAGCCGGGATTTGAAACACGGATCTTCTGGTTGCCGTCCAGCCACTCTAGCCCTTGAGCTACTATGGCCAACATGCCGATATGACACTAAATTTTCCAACTGACTCGTACTTTCCCGTTAAACCACTGAAAGAACAATTAATTTATATTAATTGACCTAATAGTAGTTAACTATAAAACCCGGGCCTTAAAGTACTTACACGATGTAAGTCGCCATTAAGGTAGCTGTCTCATGTGCTTATGAGAACTCCTAAGTGATTTACAGGGAAAAACACGAGTCAGATGGAGAATTTAATGTCATATCGGCACGTTGGCCATAGTAGCTCAAGGGTAAGAGCAGCTGGCCGGCAGCCAGAAGATCCGTGGTTCAAATCCCGGCTGTGGCATTGAATTTTTCAGTCTGACTCAAACTTTCCATACACACGGCTAGTGTGAAAGAACAATTAATTTCCATCACATAAATTTGATCCAGATAAAAAATTAATCATGCTTAACACATAAGAAACAGTTCTGCTTCTTACTACCATTTCCTGATGTCAATTTCACATAGCAATATGCGTCATGCTTTTTTGCAATTTCTGAAGTCGATTCATACTTTGAGACTACTAACTTCCCGTGCACTCGTATGATTCATTCTTAAAACACGATTTATTCAACATCACGTGCCACATCCTATGGTCACGTGCTCTTCATGACATTAGCCTTTGGGTGTTCGCTAAACAGGTTAACGCGATACTTTGGAAAGTTATTAATAGACTGCAATGTGTTTATCGCTGAGTTTCCTTGTGTTTTCATTTATGACCTTGTTATATGAAGTAACGGTCATTATTACCTATTCTGTTGCCTTCTTTAAGTAAAGTAGGGGAGGTAATGTATTTCATCAGAAAACTCGATGTCTAAATTTCATCGGAAAACATGTTTCGAGGACCCCTAAATAAAAAGTAGTATTTTTAGAAAGAGGTGTGTGTCTGTGTGTGTGTGCGTACGTGTATGTATGTGTGTGCGAGCGCGCGCAAAAAGGATAACTCAATAACGTCGACCGTAGCGCATTTGCTTTTACGCGTTAAAGAGCAGTGAAAATAACTAACTTTATCGTTAAAATAAAATTCCATATTAATCCTAATGTTAAGTGCCAGAAGTGCATGTAAGAAATAACAAAACAATATAAAGACTGTACTTCATGAACATTCGGTTCATAAGTGCCTTCTGTCTCTTCCATTGATGATATATATAAGGGCGCTCAACTACGGCGGTCATCAACGCCCTTTAAAAAACTAGTCATGGCAAAAGCCAGATATAAAACTTTCTAAAAACTATACAAGTGTAACAAAACCTATTAAAAATACACGTACATAAAAATATCAATCAAAACCTACTAAGCATTTCGTTCACTAAATCCTAAACTCTAAACTAGACAAGAATCTAAAAACCTTCTCCACGGGTCTCCACGCACGGCCTACACGTGGGTGGGCCTGTTGACCGTCTCCCTGAACCACGAAGAGGAGCCCACACGAAGGAGACTGTTGGCTCGGGACCCCGAGTGCGCCAAACCCTTACCTACCGAAGTAGGCCCCTGGGGGGTCTCTTCCATTGCTCCTTTAATCGGAGAAAACTTCATTATTTTCCTCCAAAGGCACAGAAAACTCTATGCATTACTTTCCCGCTATGCCTCCTTTCTCGTATTGACATTTGTTGAGACTGGCCTATTTTCTTACACGTCCATCCTTTTTTGAACTAAAGAAAACAAGCATTTTTTTCTCTTCCTCGGACAAATTGACTCCACGTTTCTTCATTAACTCCATGTTCAAAAGCAAACTTATGCTGTTGGACATTAAGCAGCAACCATCAAAAGGATTAAGAAAGAATTGTGAAACTGCCGTACAGAGTTATAAACTTGTAGGTATAGTCCCGCTGCTGGAACGGTTACCATGGATTTATCTTTGTTAACAGAAACCTCTCGGATGACGCACTGATTATTCTTGTAAGAGTGAGATGGGTACTGACGTGTCTCACGTTCGTGTGCTAAGCACCAATGAACGCATCACTTCAGCCAATGGAGTTAGCAGAAATCACAAATGACAGATATATGTTCACTCCACGTGGAGTAATCAGTGCGTTATCTGAGAGGTATCTATTACCAAAGACAAATCCATGGTAACCGTTCCAGCAGCACGACTATAACCATTCCAGCAGCGGGACTATAACTATGGTTTATTTGCCATTCTGTGAGACTCGCGAATGCGCAGAAGCATCTTTCTTCGCCGTGTAACATTTCCTGCTTGCTGGTCCATGTATGGTCCGAAGCGTTGAATCGTCTATGAATGTCAAAAACCACTGGACAACAAAATTTAACATTTTTTCTGTCACGGAAGCGAAAACGCTGGAATTCAATATATTTTTTCATGATGAATACGAATATTGCAATAAAATTGTCAGATGTAATCTAGTTTTCTTGTGATTACAAGAATTATAATTTGCGAAAGAAATCTTCAGAAAAAATTATATTTTCTTAAACATGGTACTATTTGACTGGTTTTACCTCAATTACAGACGTCTCCTTTTATCTTGTCTATTATACTGGACCTCGGAAGCACCCCTCACCACCAATAATCAGCTAACATGAATGTACTCCATTTATCATGGTAACGTCTGTGAAAACTGAAATTGTCTGGTGGAAGCGCTATCAAAGTTCATCAGAAACTGCACCACAATTTTCTTGGGAAAGTTCAAACGAGCGTGGAGAAAGTGTACCTCCAATTACATTTTGCACCACATTTGATGATAAGCCAGCAACATGTTAACGACTATTTCCCTATAGTTTGGTGCACCAAGGTTCTCTAGGAAATTTGAGGCGACCTCTCTGAAAGATTCCTAAGCAGCATGTTATTTTCTTGTCAGGAGTCCATCGAAATGTTGATCAAAAAAGAGTTCTCTGACTTAGAGTTATATGAAAATTCCTTCTTTCATTCTAGTTGTACTTATATCTAAAACGCTGGTCCATCACGATCCAATGCTTTAACGAAATTTATATTCAGTCCCAGTTTGATATGTAACGGAAGAAGCAACATTTTGCTAGATTCAATCAATGATTGCTGCTTTATGTTCGGTGTTTCTGGTTCCAAAGTTTTTTTTGAAGAGGCCAGGTTTTCCTTATGTAGTGCAAAGTCTTAGCCAAGCTGTCCTATTCACATACGAAATGACATTATTTTGTAAATCCTTGTTGTAAACCAAGAAGAATCCCAACCATCGTTAAATCACAACTCGTTTGCCATTTAAATCTGATGTAATTTATGTAATTTAAAGTATCTGTCATATTTTCATATGTCTCTTTCATATGGACTTCGTAGATAACTGGAAATGAATGCAAAATGTTTCCATAGTACAGTGCTCGTAAGTCTCAGCGCGAAAGCATCTATAAATAATCTCCATTGTTCTGGTGTGTGTTGGATATTTATGTCTTCTATTAAGGCTTGCACATCATTACAAAATATAATATTACTTATTTCGAAAAATTGTTCCAAAGGCTTCTGCCTGTTCTTAAAGCAGACACGTTCACATTTTCTGAGAGAAGTTAAACTGCCTTAGTCGAGATGTAGCAGCTCCGCTTTAGTCTTCGAAAGTTCCAAGTCTCGGAAAATATCATTTAACTCATTTTGAGTCATTCTGTGTAAGTGGGAAGGAGTTTGTATGTTGAAATCAGGATCATGATGTTAAAGCCCCAGATATATATTTAGAAGTGCTGGATTTAGGTTCGTCGTCAGAATCATGGTATGGGACTTAGGTGGAAGTGGAGTAGCGAGTTCATTGGAGTGGAGCACTGGAAGAATAGCTGAATGAATGAATGGATGGATGAATGAACTCGTATATTTGGGTAATTCACAGTCAAACTTTTCTTCTTTCAATTTCTTCTTTCACAGGCCGTACCATGCAGAAATAACATTTACATGTGTGGTTTTATCCCTCAAAATCAGGGACACAGGATTTTTTTTTTTTTTTTTTTTTGTAATTTTACGTCCTCCAACGTTAAGTCACATCGGACGGTGAATGAAATGGGTGAAATGATGCTGAAATGTGTCCAGGGTCCATGGAGCTTAGAGCTACCCGACATTCTTCTTTAAGGATAAGGGAAAACCCGGAAAAAAAGCTTATCCAGGTAACTCACCGTGACTGAAATTCGAACTCGGGACCTCTTGAACGTGAGGCAGACACGCTACCATCTACGCTACCGAGGCGGGCTAGCAAAGGGCAATGGTCCTATATTTCATTTTAGCATTCACCGAGAGTTGCAGAACAGGCATTGTTACAAATATAAGGAGCCCAACCTTTATCTTGGTTCCATATTTTGCATCCAAAATACAGAAAATATGCTTTCTTCATTAATGGAGTTATATTTCACTTTTTGCATTGCAGAAGTCATTTTCCCACAAACATAACAAAAATTAACAGCGCTACTTATATACTTATGTGGCATATAAATTTCTATCACATCCCAGATTTATCATTATGAACAATTAAAAAATAATATTCTGATAAAACGTGTTGATGGGAGTTGATCATTTTATTTATGCATTCTCTGAAATTCTTTTTCCAATTACTATATTATCCCAGCAACAGTGGCCCAGTTCTTTAATGCCACTTGTTCTTGCTTCCATTTTAGCTGCTCCACTTCACGGATTGTGGAACTTTTATGGTTTTAGTCAATTGATCTTACATTGCAACGTACGTAATGCAGGTCTTCCTTTTTGCGTGGTGTTTGAGCCATAGTAAGACAGGCTTTTTCCACAACACTACCCTTAACTTCTTGAACGTTAAAAGCTATTTAATAAACGTTATACACTGTTGTTTTCCCAAGCACAATTATATCGCTCAATAATAAATGGCAAATTACGAAATGAACGCTAGTAAGCAGAAGTAAATTACGTGCTGCATTGTAGACTTGTATGATAGCATGGTAATACACTACCTTACAGAACTCAGCCTCTAAAACGAGGAGGAAGGAAGATGGTCGCACCTTACTGGCTAGAACAATGAAGTTTCACATTATTTAAATTCTATCACAGTCATTACTTTATTTGTAATAACTGAGGGCAATCGAGTGATATCGTATGTTTGGCCATAAATTCTGCAGACTGCATTAATGCCATATTATAAGAACACTCTTAATCAGTTGTTATTAAACAAATTCATTTTGATTACCAAGGATTCTAAAATCATATTTTAACTATTCTGAGCTAATACTCAGCAAATTTTATTACATAACTTAGACTTCCTGATTCTGTACCAAAGGTTCCATTCAGGGAAAAGCAATAAAGCACACTGCTGAAATCCAACAATTTATATTCGACGTGACATTAGTGAAACAGTATGTTAAGTACATGTATATTTTATAGCATTGAATTTACATATACATCTAACCTCTCCTTTATGTTTAGTTTCGCGGCACCATATAGTTTAATTCCTACGCTTTGGTTTTAAACATAATTTGTTTGTTACTTACACGCGTAGGAAATTTCCAGTAATTACATCCTATTGTGTTTGATAAAAACCATAGGCATCTATATCGGATATTAGCACGTGACTTTTGACATATACTGCGTTGTCCTTGTGAAGGCGGTACAACCAGGCACCTCTGTGTTCGTTTTGTGGTTTCATATCCTATGTAAACAGCAAGGTTACTTTTTGTGTACTGCTCTATCTTCACTTCACAACATATTGCGTTCATTTTCGACCACGATAAGTTCATGATTTCGGCGCTTGTTTGCAGAGAGATGTTCATTTATTATTGATGTCAATTACATGTCAATCACATGTCTGTAGTGTTTTCTTTCCCTCGAATTTATGTAACCTTCAAACTGCCAGATGTGCCTCATTCTTATTAAAAAAAAAGCCAAGGAGATGGGCTCCGCGGTAACGCGTGAAGCTCGGTTTGGGAGGTCACAGGTTCGATTTCCGTCTGCCCACTCCCCGTCTGGAGTGGTTCGCTTCCCACCATGAATTTTCTGTTCATTACACACTTCTTTTGCTTGTGTCACCTTATGTTTCAGGGGTGTAGGACTAGGTAGGACAGTTGGTGTGTGCGCGGCGGAAGTGGTAATTGCACTCTGGTGAATTGCGAGACTGCTGGGGGCCTCCTTACTCTCCAGACGTGTCTCATCTATTACCTGAACTCGGCTGCGAGTGCCAAGGCTGGAGTTTCGAGTACGTCAGGATTGGAGTCATGGAATCATTAGGCATCCCGTCCTTACTAGCACACATCGTCGTCCGAATTTGATCAACCTCCGGGTTTCGCCTTCATCACTTCCCCTTGGGGGTCACATTGGAAGCTTAAATGGCCTCCATGCCCTTCGTGCAGTGTACAACTTCAATCACTGGAGTCCTCTCCGTCTGATACTCTGAATTCCTATTAAATGCTAGAATTTAAAAGCAACGTTTCGAATTCGCCATTTTACTTAAAGGTTAAGTTTTAAAATTCTAAATTTGGCAGTGGTTTGTCGTGTACAAAATGCTTCACCTTCCAGGCCCCTTTTCTTTACTCATTTGAATATATCTATATCAAATATCACACGAACGTGTAATAAGTTATACCGGAAACAAAGGGCTACGTTCGAAAATAAAACTATTTGAGCTGCTGTATTTAGTGCATTTGAGAAATAATAACAAACATGGATATTCTATGCTCTATGTTACTTTAATACTTATGTGACTTATTTAATATATATGAATTAATTTGTTCATGAAGATGATAAATCACAAAATCTGAATAAATGGGAAAGTATTTTGTCATGAGATTTGAAGAAGCCTCTTAATATCTGCCGAGGTAGTTACGTAACGTTAATACACATAACTACACTAGCGATTTGGTGAGGTGCTCTACAACGAAATATTTCTTTGTTACTAATTTTCAGGTCAAGGAGAAATGCTCGCTCTTAAAACACTCTGCAACTGCTGCATTTGTGTTACAAATAGCAAATAACACTTCTTATATACGAAAATTACTCTGAAAGTTATTTCTTTATTTAGCAAATGGAGCGATATCCAATTATAAACTGCGAGTTTCAGAGATATAGGAAACTGGAAGGGTATATAACTTGGTCCATCAGTTCTTTATAATTCTTTATATATGTAGTACATTGCATTTCTTTCTTCCCCACTTAATGAAACCGCACAATTTCAACACATAGCTCCATTAAAATAAAAAATTAAATACAAATTATTGCATAATAGATACAACCTAACATGAGAACAACCGGTTTCTCGACAGGATGCTCAAAACGTAATGTAACCCGTGAGGAAACTACTACATGGTAAAGCGTCGAAGCGTATAGACTTTTAAAGACAGGGTGCGGCATTCGCTTATCCTGATTTCTAGAACAGCGAAATATTAGTAGCTTGGCGAACAGTAAGTGATTTTTTTATTATTATTTTAATTTACGTTCTCCAACGTGAAGTCATATCGTTACAGAAAGTGACGAAGCATAAATAGAGCACTTGGGAGCTCTGTGTGTGATATAAAAGGTTAGGCAGTTAAGTACTATACGCAATGGTAAGTTACCATTGTAACCTCCCGTTTCCGTCTTCTCTCTCCTTGTCACAATATTCAATTACGTTATATATGATTTCTCGCGCCTGCCGATGTATGACACGTTGTTGCGATTGCATTTATACAGAGTGTACATAGAGTGTACATATACTGACTCGCTTGTACGTGCGATAAGCTCACGTAATCATCTTGTTATAGTCCCGCTGTTCGAACGGTTACCATGGATTTATCTTTATTAATAGTTACCTCTCAGATAACGCACTGATTACTCCACATGGAGTGAACATATATCCGTCATTGGTGATTTCTGCGAATTCCATTGGTTGAAGTGATGCGTTCATTGATGCTTAGCCCACGACCGTGAGGCCCGTCAGTATCCCTCTCACTCTTACAAGAATAATTAGTGCGTTATCTGAGAGGTTTCTGTTGACAAAGATAAATCCATGGAAACCGTTCCACCAGCACGACTATACCATGGATTTATCTATTGTAATAGATACCTCTCAGACAAGGCACTGATTATTCTGGTAAGAGTGAGAGGGGCACTGCTGCGCTGTCCAGCCCTGTGCTAAGCACCAATGAACGTATCACTTCATCCAATGGAATTCGCAGGAATCACAAATAACAGATGTTTACTTCACGTGAAGTAATCAGTGCGTTATCTGAGAGGTATCTATCATCAAAGACAAATCCATGGTAACCATTCGAATAGCGTGATTAAACACATTCTTACCGATATCGTCCTCACTTTGCCATGTAGTAACGTCAATCATGTTGCTGAAGAACCTGTTCAGAGTTTGTTGTGGAATAGCAGCATCATCACTGTTTTGAATGTTTGCTCGTAATTCAGGGTTCGTATGCGGATGATGATTAGCGTATCCACTTAATACTTCTCGTTATTTGTTAAAACATGTTAAGGAGATGCCACTAGAAGACACGGTACACTAAACACTTTTTCTGTTAATGCAGAGGCATCTTCCGCAGCTCAAGTGGGTTTTCAGCACCCCGTAATCGACCATTCTGGACATTTAGGTATTCGTCCAGTTGGAATCACGCCTAATCCATCCAGTACCGATCATCCAAGTTATCCCCTTATCGCGTTATAGTTTCTATGAACTAGCGACTGCAGACTTATTGACATCCCAGGTTTCTGGATTGCACTTACTGAGCCATACGGACTTTATAGGTTTACAATTTTAGATCCTGGCGCAACGCACTGTGGGCACTGCCAATGGAAAGTCCGTATGCATCCTGCACGTTGACTAGGTTTTCCTCTGTTAATATAATACCATGTGAACACTACTGAGTGCGTTCACTATATTTTAACATGCATATAATCGCTCGATGAAGGATCTGTTAGAAGCATATATTTCATACTTGCCTGCTTCGTACGATAACTTCCGAAGCGTGTGTATGCAAAAAAAAAAAAAAAAAAAAAAAAAAAATCACACACACACACCACTGATCTAACATGTACACCATGGTTGCTTAGTAAGACCTAGATAAGAACGAAGAAATTAATGCGATTCCCCGTAGATCGCGTGACTTTTTGAACGCCCGATATTGTTAAGTGTTATGAGAATGCTTAAGATCGTGTGGGAAAAAACACAAAATAGAATATTTGATGCAAAAGTGAAGGAATTCGTATGCACAAGCACAACCCCGCAACCACTGATAAAATGGAATGTTTCGAGCCTTGAAGCACAAGCACACGCACGCACGCACACACAGACTCTCTCTCTCTCTCTCTCTCTCTCTCTCTCTCTCTCTCTCTCTCTCTCTCTCTCTCTCTCTCTCTCTCTCTCTCTCTCTCTCTATATATATATATATCTATCTATCTATCTCTATCTCTCTCCCCAGCTTGCTTGAGGTTGATAGAGGAAATGCATTCCACTAAATATCTAATATCAAGATTCCACCGGAATTATGCGTTCTAAGATCAACTGTATAATAATAATAATAATAATAATAATAATAATAATAATAATAATAATAATAATAATAATAATAATAATAATAATAATAATAATAATAATAATAATAATAATAATAATAATAATAATAATAATGATAATGATAATGATTAATAATAATAATAATAATAATAATAATAATAATAATAATAATAATAATAATAATAATAATAATAATAATAATAATAATAATAATAATAATAATAATAATAATAATAATAATAATAATAATAATAATAATAATAATAATAATAATAATAATAATAATAATAATAATAATAATAATAATAATAATAATAATAATAATAATAATAATAATAATAATTAATAAAAGTTTCGAAAAATAGTACTGAGCGTATATGTCTAGTGCACATATTAAGAAACATAAAATTAAAACTGAGTATATTTACTCTCGTATGTTACGGGAAAATGTGTTCTGCAACAGAAATTTCATTTTATGTTGATGCACTGTCACCACAACTTTTGTTGAATTAGTACAAAGAAATTTAAATATTCCGTTCTATAAAAATGTCAATCGGAAATTCCAATTCAACTAGTGGTGAAGATTTGTTAGGTTGTATCTGAATATTTTCTCTTCGATTACAGATTTAGTTGAAAGACTTCTATCAAGTTTGTTATTCGTTAAAAGAGATTAATTTGGAACAGATACACGCAATGTATACTTTTTGTTTCAACTTTAAATCTGATTTATGTACACTTATTACCTGTCCGTATCGGGCACACGGTTCAGCATGTACCGGACATCTACCATGACAAATGGATAAGATAAGAACCAGTTCTATGATCTCCACCTCAGCCCTTTAGATTTTAACCCGTTGGTTGATGAAAAAGTATTAATTTATCTAAAGGAAATTCCAAATACAAAAAAAATGGCATTATTAGCATGTCATGAAATCATGCAAAAATTCCACAATCTTGGGAACTTTTGAAATACTGTGACAGTCTTCCAACGAATTCTTCCCATTCTAGAAGCAAGGGGAAACGTTTTGAAAATTTTCTAGGAGTTCTGTGAATTGAGATTATTCTAAACACTTCCCAGGAGCTGGCAATTCCAAACACATGTATTACTTACATTGTGCTTTCAATAATAGTTCCTAAAGGAAACACTTCCGCACATGCCCTTACCTGATTTTTTTCTTTATGTGGTGTGAGAAAGTCGCTACGTTTTTTCCAAGTGTTGTTGACGCATCCTGTACATTCATTAATTTGCATCGCCGGCACACCGTTCCACAACTGATAAATGAATTAAGTTTTCAAGGAACTAAGTCTTTTGAAGATTCATCTTATTCGAGATAAATTTTAAGATAGGAAACAAACTAAAAGAGGAAGCTAGGTGACAGGTCTGAACTGTCAGTAAGTTGTATTTTTTGTACAAATACGTCATATAGATAGTATTCATTTTAAAATAAATATGTGTTCCCTTAAGACTGAATAAACCTGACTAAAAGATAATGAAAGAGTAAAATGCATTATGTTCGTTCGAAGACAAAGCTCTTGGAATTGTTGAACCACCAAAGACATTTTGCAAACTGTCAACGAATACTAAAACAATTTTAGATGAATGATCTTTTTAGACTGACAGAGCACAACAATCTGAATGACTCCACTTCCTTTGAGTGGCGGGGGGGGGGGGGGGGGGGGATAATGTATCTGCCAATTATTCAAGAGGTCCCGATTTCGAATCTCGGTTAGGGTTACAGGTTACCTGGTTTCGGGATTTTCGTTTATCCTGAGAAGATGAAAATCGGATAAAGGTAAGCTCTGGGACCCCGGACTCATTTGAACACCGTTTAAACCATTGTATTCATTCACCACCCATATGACCTCCTGGTTAAAGGACGTTCAACTTCTAGAAAAATCTGAGGCAACACGGTATAGGTCGCACGCGCCTCCAATGCGTCTGGGTAATTTTTCTATGATATATCATATAATTAATGACTGCCGTTCATTGATACCAACAATTATCAAGTTATCTGGATCTGAAGCTTTATGGTTGAATTATATTGTTGATACTTGTCTATGGGTCAGCTATATTTGCCTTTTAACGCCAACATAACATCAACGGCAAAAATAGAAAACAAAACAAATGACGCGCTCGCCTGTTTTTCAGCCTTTGTTCGTTCCTCGCGTCATTGGCGGTATATGAATGGCTGTTTTTGTAAACATTTCTTTTTTAGCTGATTCGTACCTTTTTTATCCTCTCCTTGTTTGTAAAGATAAAACTAGTGAAGAGGATTGTGAGATGAAAATATATGGTGGAGTGCTCACATGGTTTGAAATCTCTCGGCTAGCTACCGCGCGGCTTTTGTGTGTACGGGCTTTGTTCATTTGCATTGTTCCTAATCATTAGGAGTGTCTTGCAGACGACCTGCAGAGCTTGCATAAAAAGCCGCCATATTTTATTTTATTTATATGCATTCTTGTAACATATACACAATATCCAAAGATTCGTACATGTCTGTGTTCTACGTACAGTTAATATGAGACAAAAGTATTAAAAAAGTATATTCTTAGTGTAATAGTGCTAATATATCGTAAAACGTTAAGCAATTAAAAGGCGTCAATCCCATTCCAAGCTGCAGGCTTCAGGAATTCAACCTGCTGCCTGCGTATACATCCAAGGCTACCGTAAGTTTTTATTTTATTTTTTTATTTTAGCGCAACATCAGAATTATGTTCCATTAAATTGTGAATCGGCTTAAACCCAATCTGCTTTTCATCACTGTTCAAAAGTTTGCCTTTAGGGTTCTTGTAACCCTGAGCAGTCATTTCCATTACTGCCATGGTTAGACCGCCGTATGGCTACTAATATCTGCTCTGTTTTTTTTTTTCTAACGTTATACTCCCTTAATAGATATAAACAATTGAGAAACAGTTACTCCAATCTAATTGTGACAAGATTTGAATTAAATGATATTATTCAAATTATCTTAAAAACAGATACAATAGGACATAAAATGTTATTGAATAAATGTTACTGTACACTGAAGGTTTAAAGACAACCAGCCTCTTTTATTATTGTTTGCTTAAGGATATCTATGATAGAAATTTCATGAACATTTTCAAAAAAAATCACATTTTCCCTTTTTTTTTGGTCTATAAAATAGTGTAAGCATTCCTGAATCCGAAAAATGCTTAGCCTCCGCACGTCATTTTAAGTGCTCTAATCGAGTATGAAAGTTACGCAAATGCTAGTGTTAGATAGAATTCTAATTCTTTATCCTTGTTTTCTCGCTATTGAAATTTTCAGCATTTTCCTTAATTTAAAATGTTCCCTGTGTCGCAGTTTTTGTTAGACTAATGAAACCTACTGCACATGTTCACAGAGATACAGTGAATGGAAATTGTCCTGAATTTTATTGTGAGATACAATTAAGTACACCTTTTTACTTCAAAACACACATATTTCAACTTTTCGGACAAAAAGAAGCCATATTCATAGTTTTAAAAATTTCTGGATCCTTATTGAGACACAGTGAAACCCACGGCAATTTCAAAAGGTGGATGTATTGGAAACCTGATGTTAAAATATTAGACCAAATTTAAGTTATTTTATCACAAGGGACTTTTTTGGTGACGTAACATAAAATAAATAAATTTTTCCATAATTTCCAAACAATCAAAGTTAAATTGATGAAATTTGGGCTGTATCATATTTGCACTATGTTTCATCTATGGTATAAACCTAAAACAGCAAGGGTTATTAGTTTAGGATTTAAAAATTTCAGATACAGGTATCCTTAAATGTAGTTTTTGTTTCTTAAAATGTGTATACATTATTTGGTGGAATATGTGCATTCCTAGAAAACTTCAAGAGAAGCCAATCCATGGAGGAAATGCAGAAGAAATGACCAATAGCTTTAGACTTGAATAACAATCCAACAAATTGGATTTTAGGATATAGAAACAAACAGAAGAAGCTGGACTGAGCATTAATTGTACCGGGGCGGAACGTAAACTAATTTTGTATACCCACATGCACAAAGGAGGCTAAATAAGCATAATTTTCATAGATTATAACAGGAACAATAAAATGAAATGTCTTGATAAAATGCCAGGACACGCAAAATTTCACATGTTTTTATTCTTCTGCATATTAAACATTAGGAGTTCCTCTTGGATACTTGGATTGCTGATATGGCGAGAAACACAAGTTCCTGATAGTTCAGGAAATTATTTCTGGAGAAATATAACGTAAAGAAACACCTGAACCTCGAGTGACTTAAAAACAAGTCCAACTTAGCAGAGAAAACTTTTATAGATATCTTTCCGCTGTAAATCCCAGAGCAAGTGTTTACACTAGGGCTCAAGAGGAATAAGGTTCAAGGTCAAGGCTATGTTCCACGTAAATCGTGACTTGTATCTCAGTTGGATTTTGCTCGCATTAAACCACCCAGTTGTGGCTGTGGCCTGGAGCAAACTCGCTTACCCACAATAAAGAGAATGTACACACTACAAGCCACTATTACATCTAAGCACGAATTCACTAACAACCATAATGTATAAACTACCGCCAAGTTAATGTTTCATTTTCATACACTTGAAGGGAAACTTCCTCACGACCAACTGAGCGCAAGTGTCAACATGCTATCATTGATTTTATTAATGTTTTAAATCAATAAATAATTTGTATTTTCGCTACTACGTAAGTAAGAAAGGGAGCTAGTGCATTTCACTAAAAACTTCGATGTCCATATTTCACCGAAAATCGTTTATTTGAGGACTCTTGAATCCCCCAAAAACATTTTATACGCGTGTCTGTTAATAGCATAATATGAAAACAAAAGCTTGATATTTCTGTTCAGATCTTCCAATAATGCGACAGGATGATGCTAATTTGTTTAAATTTGTTTAAAATGCTAAGTTATTTCTTGAAATCAAAATGCAAAGAATTTACTTTTCAACTAGTTTGGATTTAAAGTGACTACAGTAAGTAATACATCCTTATTTGTACTTTCAAGAAAATTTCCTTTTCCCAAAAATACCCTTTATGAAAGCGTTTTCGAAACTATTGATTTTGTTAAAAACGGATCTCACATTTAGATTATAATGTCATGTTTAAAGATATTTGTGTGACATGTGCAACGTAAGAATTTTCTGCGAATAACTTTTGAAGTCTTTTTTTTTTATTTTTTTTATTTTTTTATTCCGGATGACTTCTATAATCCGAGCTGGGGCCCGCCTTGGTAGCGTAGTGGTAGCATGTCTGCCTCACGTTCAAGAGGTCCCGAGTTGGAATCTCGGTCAGGGTGAGTTACCTGGAGAATGTTTCCCGGGGTTTTCCCTTATCCTGAAAGACGAATGTCGGGTAACTCTAAGCTCTATGGACCCTGGGATCATTTGAGCATCATATCATCCATTCCATTCATCGTCCGATATGACTTAACGCTGGAAGACTTAAGTTAAACAAAAAAAAAAAAAAAAAAAAAAAAAAAAAAACGAAAAAAAACGCGCGGGATGGCTCAGGCAGCTTCGTCTGTGGCCCACATTCGTGAGGTTCAGGTTCGATTCCCCTGGCCAACCTACCTGATTCATGTTTTTTTCGCGGTATCCCCGGGTCGCTAGGTGAATGCTGGGTAAGTTAATTACATCCCCCGAATTTCCTGTCCCTCCATTTCATCTCCATTATCATTTCATATAATCTCTCATTCGGTGGTATCTTTCAGGGTTGTAGTGTCGGCTGGAGTCTCGGCGGTGCATGGCAGGTTGATATGCTCCTGGTAAACACTTCCTGTTCAATTAGGACGGTCTCCGGAATCCGAGCTGGCCTGGTGGGCCGTTTCAGAACCACGGTGGTTGGGACACCGGTTGTACTGGCCTGCCAGGGAGTTTCCAACTGGTCAATTGTACAGACCTTTCCTTCTGCACTGTCGTGACTACTTGGGTCGACTGCTCTCTGTCTCCTTTCGCCTCGCCGTTATGCTGTTCAAAGACACACAAGGACCGATTTCTATACATCCTTTCTAATTCAGTGGATCTCAAAACATGAATTTACCGTGATATCTATATATGTCTCTTCAGGATAAAGCAATACTTGGTCAACGTACTAAGCTACATAATAAAGAAAATACAAATGAAAAGATGTCCAGCAAAAGCCGAAAATGAAACAAAGTAGTTTCATTACTTTTTGGCCATTCCAAAATACCTGTCTGACATGTCGTGAGTAAACGTTCAATTAGAGTTGCAAGCTGCGAGGTTGTTTATCCCTTGACAGAGTTGCATGTCTGATATTTGGCATATGAAAGCCGTGTTAGTCTGAACTCCGTTGGCTTCCTGCCCGCTATTTGGGAGAAGAACATCTTTGTGACATTCCTAGGTGCAGCAGAAGAGGAACTCGCTCTAAATGCATTTTAAAAGAAACATAAAACTTAGTTCGCCTTCCAAATATCCACACTACATATTTCTGTATTATAAATAGATGTACAATATACATTATTTAAGCATTCTACTGTGTAAAACTCATGTTACGTTTTCTATCAATTACCTATCAGTTATTTTATACAGCTTCCACAGTCTTCTTACGCAAGCTTGTTTTCTCATTAACTTTGTGTTAAGCAGGTAAATGGGGAAGAGAGGAAAAACTGAATAATTAGAAGCTCAGTAAAGACTGCTGTATAGGTACTAGCCTTGAAAGTCCACACTCTTCCCACGATAAGTCGAACGGAAACTGAATAGCGGCAGCGTAAGAAATGACAAATTATTATAAATCCAAAACAATAATAATGGTTTTCCTGTAAATGGCTGATTTCACGGAAAAGTTATTTGAAATAAACTTATCTTCAAGATATCTATATTTCTGCAGAGTACGGTTCTACAGAATTTACGAATTGCCTTCAGAATGAAGAGGGCTGACACGACTGTTCCAGAAATTTCAAGATGAACATATAATTCATTTGTTACTTAAATATCGTAAGTATAAGGTGTTCTAATGAAAATTGTTAGTAATCTCTGAGAAAATAAATATCGAAAACAGACTATCATGGCCCGCCTCTATAGCGTGGGCGGTAGCGTGCTTGCCTCACGTTCAAGAAATCCCGAATTGGAATCTGGGTGAGTTATCTGGGGGAGTGAGTGAGTGTGTGGTGTTTTAGGGCCCGTCGACAACAAGGTCATTTGGGCCTTAGAAAGGTTTCTTTTCATTATCCTGAAAGATGAATGTCAGGTAACTCTAAGCTCTATGAAGCCTGGGCGCACTTGAGCATTATTTCACCAATTTCATTCATTATTCAATATGACAAGGTTGAAGAACGTTAGATAATTAAAAAAGAAAAAGTATTATGTTGTTCACAAATTTCAAAACTAATGAAACATTTCGATTTAATCAAAGGCATAAAAAAATTAAAAAAATCAATACTCTTTTTTGAAATTCGATACGAAGATTTCTTGAAAGGCACATTCAGAGATCTACTGAATCCAGAAAAGAAGTTATTTGTAAGTGCTCTCTCTCTCTCTCTCTCTCTCTCTCTCTCTCTCTCTCTCTCTCTCTCTCTCTCTCTCTCTCTCTCTCTCTCTCTCTCTCTCTGTGTGTGTGTGTGTGTGTGTGTGTGTGTGTGTGTGTGTGTGTGTGTGAAACATAAACTACCTTTCAAATAAAAATACTTTTGCTAATTTTAATTTTCTTTAAATGACTAACAATTTTGATTACAATATTTTTGAAATATTAATGTGCTAAGTTAAATTATACCTTGAATTTTCTGCGAAGTCATCTACGTAAATATTGAATTTCGTATAACTGAGAAATTGCAAGAAATATACAAAAGTTTACTAGAAAAAATTCAGCGATATTACAATGCACATTTTGTGTCATTTGGCATATTTCATTTAAGTTCAAACTTTCCCAAGCTTAAGTACATAATCTTAAGGACCTGTTTGAAAATTTTCTATTCAGCTTTCCATTCCAAAAGCTTCTTACTTCTTCGGAATGCAGTAGAAAGTATTTACTACTTAATTTAAACTTATTTCTAGGCAAAATAATACATCATGACTAAAGCAGCGTGCAGGAAAAACTCTATTTTTATATTAATAATAGGTACCATTAATAAAATAAATATGTGAACCTAAATCATCTGAATAAATTTTTTTTTCTAAATTTTAGTTTTCGTAAATGTTGATAAGAAAATGTCGGTGCTGCTGAGAACAAAAGAACGTGTTTCTATCCAAAGGCAAACACAATGCATTCTCTTCTCCAGCAGTTGTACTTAATTTTGTGCTGAGTGCAGCTGTCCCGAGACGAACAAAAAGTCGGAGAAGGCGGATATTAGAAAAGAACTAATTAATGTTGTGTCGAGCGTCAGAGCGTGACGTGACCTTGACACCCTGCGATAAGAGACGCTCGGCGAACGTCACTGCGATGCAACTGTTGATTTAACGTCACTTGCCGAATTGCAAGAATTTAGAAGTCACACCCCCTTGACATTTCTGCCGCTTCTGAGTCTACATTTCCGAACTTCAACATGTTTCAAAATACGATATGAAGAAATTCCTCGTATCTTAAACTATATGAATAATTGTCGTTAGTGTGTTTTCTATTTGGAATTCTTTTTTCTCCAAAAAACGGACGTAACGCATTTGAGAGGCAAAATATATTACACTCTTACTGAACGAAATGGCTCCGCGGTAACGTGCCGAGACTCATTATGGAGGTTCCGAGTTTTATTCTCCTCGATTGTTGGCAACTGTTGGGATGCTTTCTCATTTGTCACTGTTTTCTTTCCATAAATTCCCTTCATTCTGCTTTCTTCTTTTCTTTCAGTGAGTTTCTAGGTTTCGTGGTGTGTGGCGTTGCCGGTGCGAATGTTTCTTCCAAGGAAAGTGTATTTCCCCATAGTCGTCCTTCATGGTTTTAGCGTTAATAGCTGGCCACTGATTCCCGCTGTCGCGGGTTCAGAGCGTGATGGATTTGTTAGGGCGTAAATATCCTTAGCATGGCTAGAAACTTCTAAGCAAAATGAAGTGGTCTTTCATGCCCTATATAGAATGAGACGCTGAGAACGACAACAGTAAAAGAGTATCCATAAATTAAAACTCAGTGTTTTCCCGTTTGACACTAGAGGTCTGCTTCGAGTCGACGAATCATTCATCGCACTCCGGGCAGTTACAATAGTGGGATCAATCAGTCTTCCAGCCAGCATGTTGTGCCTGTCTGCCTGTGGTTCCTTCACTTCATCCATTCCTACTGGGAGATGATATCCTCAATACATTTCCCGCAGGTCGCAGTGCACGAGGTATCCCCTAATAAATATTCTGTTTGTTAACCACTATGAATTACGAGGTTCATATAAGCGCCGCCGGTGTCTCTTAATTTTTCCTCAGGAGTTCTTTTACACACCAATAAATATACTAACTTGTGACTTTCACTTTTAAGCACACTTAAAAGCCATTGATCTGGGCTGAAGGTTGGGATCCATCCCCTTCAGCTGCTGTGGTGCGTGCGCTGCGGACCCTTAGCACTCGTGGTACCTCTGACGTTACTAGAGGAACCTCGGGCCGAACATTCGAGCCCCTCCCGTCGGGGAGTTGTTCAGATTGGGTTGGACTCGAGGAGGCAGTGTGTTCCCGACACCCGCGGGAGATCGGGTGCCTCCGATCAGGCTTCGGGCAGATGCAGGGGGCAAGGGGTTGCCTAAAAAGTCCCGGGTACTAGCCTGCATAGCTAGTAGGTGTGCTAGATCACCAGGCCGCCCCACCGAGGTTTTCGGTAGTCTTCCCTGCGGGGGTTGACGCGCGTAAGTGGCATATCCACTTCCACCCAACTTGACGTTGTTGTCGATTTTTTTTTTTACGTCCTCCAACATTTAAGTCATATCGGACGATGAATGGAATGGGTGAAATGATGCTCAAATGAGCCCGGGATCCATAGATCTTAGAGTTACCCGACATTGTCTTTCAGGATAAGGGAAAACCCCGGAGAAACCCTTATCCAGGAAACTCGCCCTGACCGAGATTCGAACTCGGGACCTCTTGAACGTGAGGCACACATGCTACCATCTACGCTATCGAGGCGGGCGACGGGGGGGGCGGCTTTTTAGACTCAAGTTATTGCCCCATGGAAAGAACGGAGTCTACTTCGGGATCAACATTAAAAAAAGTTTTTTTTTTTTTTTTTTTGCTTTTGTAAATTACGTCTTCCAACGTTAAGTCATATCGGACAATGAATGGAATGGGTGAAATGATGCTCAAATGAGCCCGGGGTCCATAGAGCTTAGAGTTACCCGACATTCGTCTTTCAGGATAAGGGAAAACCCCGGAAAAACATTATCCAGGTAACTCACCCTAACCGAGATTCGAACTCGGGACCTCTTGAACGTGAGGCAGACATGCTACCACCACGCTACGAAGGCGGGCAATAAAATGTGTTATTATCTCCGTATTTCATCCATAAAATAAGACTAAGCTCTTCGTTTAGTTAATCCGGTATGCTCAAAGTCTGTGAACTGGCTTTTTGTAATAGAAGCAAATATAAAACCCACAGTATAAATTTATTGGTGCAATATAAAATAATAACACAAAATAAAATGAACACGATCTTACACTGTGTGAAACAAGGATGTTTGTGATGCTTTTAGAAATATTTAAGTTTTATCTGCGAGTTTTATACCTCCAGGTGTGTACGAAGTCTTAAGCTGGGATTTGGATTGTAAGGTTAAATGGGCGAGGTGTTATACTCTCAAAAACTTGAAGCGGTTTCGCCTTAAAGTGATACAGCCGTTTTCCACGTTAAAGTCTGAGCTGGCGGCTTTTGTTTGACGTATGGAAATACAGGGGAAACCAGTGACCGAAAGAGCGCTCGAGAAGGCGGCTGAACACGCAGAGCACAAAGGCAACCGATCGAAACTTCGACGTCGGAAATCACACTATCACCGCAATAAAATATTTTTCTGACATGAAGTCAAGAACAAGTAGGAAGCGAGACGGGAGTTAAGGCCGTAATGAGCCGCAGTGAAACCAAGGATCCTATGCTTCCTAGATTTAACCCAAGCCGATGTCACTGTGATTATTTATGCCGTAAGTCACGATAGCAAAGTTAGTGACCAAAGCTGTTACGTCAGAACCATGGATGAATAAATTCAGAAGTGGTAGTGACAGACTCTTAGAAGGAAAAAATTAACAAATAGTTGTAAACGGAAAAATATACCTACATTCCGTCAGATAGCGCACTTATTCTTCATTAAACATAAAACACGACATATTTAAAAAGGTTAACACCACGAAAAACGAAGATTTTAAGAGAAATTCTCTATCTTAACGACTTCTATATCTTCTAGGTATCTGCTATGATTTTACAGTTATTCATATTATGCTAATTTCAATCTCAATAAAATGCCTTTACAGTCTGTTAATAAAAAATTCAATATATTCATTCTGTTCTCCATATCAATATTTCAGTAATATCGTGTTTTATTTAAAATATTTAGAATGGTTTTAGAACTTAAAGTAGCTTTAAAATTCGCGCCTTAAGGAGATAGGACTTTATCAAAATCTTCGTGCGGTATCCTTGAAAGTTGCTAGAGTTAAATACAACGTTTGGTTTTTATGTGAATTTTCAATCATCAGCAGTTCCAGGGGACTTCAAAACGTGTATCGAACTTTATGTATAACACTTCTACCTAACATAGATAAGGTTATAAAACAATTTGTACTTTCTGTTGGTGTTTGAGGATTCTATGAAAAGTGTGCCTTGAATTTTCTGAAGATTCCAAACTTAAATATTAAATGTATTGTTTATATGTTTTACGTTTACGACAGTGGTGCACAATCTTTGTGTTTTGAGCTAATGACGTCGCCCTACCGCACGTCCGTTTTGTGCATTAAGCATTTCTCCCTTACTCAGGCAACTAAGTATTACAGAGTTTTATTTTTGAGTCCCATGAATGCATCATAGCTCAGCAAATTGTACGTGGAGGCAAATCCGCCACTCCCACTTTCGAATACGGCTGGGCATCATTGGTTTACGGGCTAATGCTGTTTGCCGGTATCTTTTTCTATCACTGCTTATCTTATCCAAAACGATTTTTAAGTATGTGCTTTTGGTTACTTTGGTTATGCTATATTTTAGGTCTTGAAATTTAGGATAACTGCATCTACTTAGGGTAAGTGCTGCTGATAAATGCACGTACAGGGTGGCGCACGATAAGTCATCCGATGGAATTTTGATCCAACAAGTATACTATTGGGGCAATAGCTTTCAAATTGTGCACTCAACTTCATGCAGTTCATGGAAATTGCTCCAGATGTCGTTACGAGTTCATCGCTTCGGTTTTGAGTCCGCCATCTTAGCCGCGATGGCGGACAAAGGGCTGTTGACCGTAGTACAAAAGATGAAGATTGTGTTACTGTTCACATCACAAATTTGCAGGTATTGGATCTGTTTTTTTAAAGTAAGCGCTACATGCACGTACCATGCGTATGCCGCAAAACATTTCATCAGTTCGAGTGGCTTTGACTCGTAGTGCGAGTAACTCAACAAGAAGAGCCAGTGCCAGTTGGGAATTTCACGCCGATCTGTACAAAGAATTATTCAATCCGTGCTTCGCTTGTATCCATACAAGATAACAGTGACGCATAAGCTTACTGCGAGAGATAAGGAGCGGAGACTACAGTTTGCGAACTGGGCAATCGAGCAAGACCACAGCAAGACCAAGAGGCAACGCTACGCAACACTTAGTTTTCTGACGAAGCTTATTTTTAAGTAAGCGGTGTTGTGAACGGTCGCTTCTGGGCACGTGAACTACCGCGAATAATCCACATGAATGACAGCTTCGGGGAGACAGTGTGCGTGTGGATTGCGATGTCAAGCCATGGCATCATCGGTCCGTTCTTCTTCGATACTACAGTAACCGGCGAATGCTGCTGCGAAGCCAGTTCTGTCCTCAACTCATGGCCACATGTCCTCCATTGCAGACACAAAGTTTTATGCAGGATGGAGCGCGTCTCCATACTGCCAACGCTGTACTTGATTTCCTACTCGAAAGACTTGGTCTTAGGGTATTGTCAAACCGATTTCCACATCGTTATGGAAGAGGAATGTGGCCGCCTCACAGCCCGGACATTAACCCATGTGACTTCTTCCTTCGGGGGTTCCTTAAAGAGAAGGTGTACCACAGAAAACCGAAAATGCCGTGCAGCTTAGGGCCATCATTGTGGAGTTATGCCGCGCCATTCCGGAAGATTTGTGCAGAAGAGTCGTCACAAATGCACGTGTGCGACTTGAAGTTGTAAATCAAAACGGCAGTCATAACGAGCATGTGATTCATTGGGTTGTATCTCCAAGCTATATTCTTTACTTCTACATCAATTATTGACAAATCTTGTCAACAAATGTTATTCATGAAACAAATCAAGTGACTTATCGTGCGCCACCCTGTAATTGGTTCCCTTGCATGAACATTTATCTAACCTTCAGAGCAAGAACAACTTGCAAGTAGGCCACGCAATAGTGTTTCTCATTTGTATACCTATTTCTGTCGTGTAACCATGGCAATCAAATAGAAAACAAAACCAGCAGGTGTATGAACCTTATAGTGATATTTTTTACGTTGATTACAATCAAATATCCTTCGCTAAAAGGTCACAATAATTACAGCATCGACCCCGTTAGGGTTTTGCAGACAGGTAAATTGAATCTCGAATCCAGTTCTTATATGACAGTTAAATGCTCTTTTATTTATGATTTATAACAATTTAACCTTCGTTTGTCATAAAGCTACAAAGGAACTCTCGAAAAGAACTGGGTGTCCTTAGAAAGTAAACGGATATATTCTTTTACAAGCAATAGATATATCTTTTACAATCTCTTCTGTGCGCCAAATAAACTAATCCGGTGTGTTATATTACCTATATTTTCTTTAACCACTATCATTTATTCCTATATAACATCTACAACCAATTTTGCGGAAGCTTGTTTTTATGTCTATAAATGTTAATCGAGTAAAACGTAATTTCATTACACATTTCTTGTAAATGCAAAAGAACTTACATTGTTTAAAAACTTGTCATATGCTGCCTTTAAGTGCCATTATCTTTCCACAGAAAAAGCAAGAGCACTTAAAATATTGACAGTTCGCAAATGGCTGCTGATGTCACAAAAGCTATTTGGAATTAACGGCGTTCTAAAAAGAAACAAAATTGTCGATATAAAGAGTGTTTGGGATGGGAGATATTCCTGTAGATTTTCTTGAAAACCTTTGGAAAATACTGAAACTACAAGTGTCGTTTGATAAGCCTGGTAAAAAACCAAGCTTTTTTTTCGTGAACATCTCATCTTATTTCGCGACATAATGGTTATACACTTATACACTTGGTCCAGCGATGTTCCAGCTTTTTCATCCCGTCGGAAAAATAGGAACAGGAAGAAGTCACATGGAGCTAAATCTGGTGAATAAGGTGGATGAGGAACCAATCCAAAGCCCAACTCATGCACCTTCGCATTGCGATTGCTGGTGTGTGCGATGGTGCATTATCCTGGTGAAAGAGCACTTTTTTGCTTTTCAATCTCGGTCTCTCTTTAGTAAACTTATGTTGCAAACGATCCAATAATGAAGCATAATAGACTCCAATTATGATTCTGCCATTTTCCAAGTAGTATATAGGGATTATTCCTTGAGAATCCCAAAAACAGTGGCCATCACCTTACCAACTCACAAAATGGTCCTTGTTCTCTTTGGTGCATTTTGACCAGATTTTGTCCATTGTTTTGACTTCTGTTTTGACTTTGCTGTGTAATGATGGATCCAAGTTTCATCCACGGTCACAAATCGGCGCAAAAGTCTTGCGGATTTGCGATTAAACATCGCGAGACAGTCGGTAGAACTGTTCTTCCGGATGCGCTTTTGGTCGGCTATGAGTAATCGCGGCATCCATCTTGCACACAGCTTTCTCACTGCCAATTTTTCATGTAGGATATTGTGTACTCTCTCAGTTGAAATGCCTACAGCATCAGCAATCTCAAGAATTTTGATTCGGTGGTGTTGCGCAACCAGATTGTGATTTTTTTTTTTTTCAATGTTGTCCTGTGTGGTGACCTCAATTGGGTGACCAGAGCGCGATTTATCTTCGATGCGGCTACGATTTCGTTTAAATTAATTGACCAAAAGTAAATGGTCTTCAGTGTTGGTGCAGAGTCCGAAGTGAACTTCATCCAATTGAGTTTTAGCTTGTGCGGCAATCCAGCCCTTCAACTAAAATATTTAATAGCAGCACAAAAATCTGTTTTTTTCATTTTCAATCACAGCTATCACACTGACTGGTTCAGATGGATGTCAACAATTAACTCTATATTGTAGCACATTCAATTTTTTTGTTGAGTGATGTATTTCACATGTATACAACTGTCTTGTTCTAAAAAATCAGTTTTCTTTATTCAGTACGTTCAAAACATGTAGTTTTTCTGAAATATTGGCATCGAAATTTTGGGTGGAACAGAATATTTCTCTGCCTACCCGGTGGAAAGTAAAGATGTTCTGACAAAATTGAACAAAGCTACACAAAATTGCGTGGATAAAAAGCATTCAGTTATTTGAAGAAGTAATAGCTAAAAGTGACTTAATTCCGCACATCAATACTTTGATGTGTAGCTGAATACAATAATAAAGAAAACATAAGTTATTCTTGAAAAGTTTGTATGGGATATTCAGAAGAATTTGTTTACACATAAAAATGTGTGTGCATCCGTTACATATCCAAGCTATGTTATTAGTAAAAACCCCTCGGTTTATGCAGACACGGATTGATTTAGTTACATGCACATACAAAAACAAAACACGCGATTTACTCGTATATCACAAACACAGCTATGTATGTTACCAATTACCTCATGTAGGATAATAAGATATCTGCATGCTTTTATTTCAATCACGGAAAACCCTAAAGGTATACTGAACAATAAAAGCTATTAGACCCGAATCAAAGTGGGGGTCATTTACTGATCTAGGCTATGTCTGCAGTGTATTGAAATTTTCTTGTGATAAATGCTTATAGAATTTTCCACAACTCAGTTTATATGACTATCTATATATAAAAAGTAGTCCTATAAGTCAACACGTGGCTCATGAACTAGAAAAAGGTGCAGAAAATTAAACTAAATCAATTACGGTATATTGTGACCATAACAGCTATCACTTCACAAGAGAATCTATGAAAGAATGCCCATAAAAATAGGAATACAATTTTACAAAATAAATCATAAAGGAATTCTTCCGAAAAATAATAAGCAGACTAAGAATGAAAATCAACCGCACAGTATATGAGAACAACTGGAAACCAGAATCTCAACAAAGACTTCAGGTTGCATGAAGCCGAGAGGCCCTATAACAGAGGACAACAAAATATACCACTTATTCGAGTGTAGTGCAGTAAAAGGTATGAGCGATACAATAGTGTTCCTAAAGAAAGCAAGAGGCCAATGTTCAAGTGTCCTAGAGATTAAAAACTACTGAAAAACATTCACAAAACGGTAAAACTTGGCTCTTCAACACCAAAAAAGAATTAATAACCTCACCATTAGCAAAAATTATAGCCCGTCTCTGTGATTGGGAGTAGCGTGTCTGCCTCGCATTCAAGAGGTTTTGAGTTCGATTCACGGTCAAATTGAGTTATTTGAATGAGGCCTTTATTCCTGGAGTTTCCCCTTATCCTGAAGTATGAGTATCCGCAACTCTAAGCTCTATGGATCCTGGGCTCATTTAAGCATCATTTCAACCATTACACTCATCGTCTGATATAATCTGAGTTGCAGGACGTTAAAATAAAACAAATGTCAAAAGTAATTCTACTATTTAAATAATAATATTAAGAGCATGTAGTACTGCACAAGTAGTGGAGCTTGGAGAGAGTAAATAAATAAATTAATAATGAGTTAATTTATTGGATGAAGTTGGTTACCAACTATTTCCTTTCACTTTTGGCTCATACTTCATCACCTGAAGTCCTGTTAGAAATAACATAATGCATTTAAAACCTTCAATAAATAAATAAATTAATAATAATTAATAATATCGAGAGCCACGTGCCCTCGACTTCTGTGTCATTGTTATATCACTTTAACTATCCTCTCCTCTCAACTCATCCCTTTTATATTACTTCTAATAGATTAAGGGATAGACCAAATTTGGCTAAAGGTTTTTTTTTAAAAAAAATCATTTTTATATTTAAAATTTCTTCTCTGAGTTTTTTTTAGCCAGAAGTTCTTTTTAAAGTACTCCAAATCCTAATTGTCTCTTCAAACTAACCCATTAAATAGTTTCCTTGTATTTACTTTTACTGAATTTGATTCATTCAAAATATCCCACAAAGTGCAACAATTTTTAATTTTGTTTAATATTCAACATTCACTACAACAACGAAGAAAGAGTATCTGCCACATTATTTCCTATCATATTTCCACAGACATCTGGAATTTGGTTTTTAAAAAAATCTTTAAAGAATTGGAGGAAACCAAGAAATTTTAAAAATTCATCATGGCACTGATTTCTTAGCCTATGGTGTTAATATTTTCATTTCATAAAACATGTAATATTATTATTTAATTACTATAAAACGCAAGTAAACTATTTGCATTTTCTCGAAACAAAGTAATTCGATATCAACGTCTCACCAAAGTTTTGAAATCTACTGAGCCTAAGAATATATGTCCATGTGTCTGTTACTTCATCCTTGTGCGTGTATACAAAAAAAAAGTTTAAGTTCAAAGGGTTCACAAAGGTGCGAGAACCCCCGAGAACAGAGAACTTTCATCCCAAAGTACCGTTTACACTGAGCATTTTTATTATTTTTTATTTTCTCAAAATTAGCTTATCGAGTTTTATTAAAATACCGCATGTTCCAAATGTAGAAAAATGCGTACTAGTCGGAAAATTTATCTACAGACGGTTTACTTAGCCAACGTGGCTGCTATCTGTGTTGTGCATAGTGAGTGATAAAGAAAACATTACTAGGAAACAATAGGTAGAGCTTATCAGCAAACATAATTTATGTCAAATAAATACTTCCGTTGTTTACGAAATATTCCATGTTGCAAGTTTAGGCTTTTTATGTAACGGACGTGCTTTGCGAGTTTACGATTCTTGCAGACCCTCTTCTTTCTTTTGCTTTCATTTCAAGGGCATGCTATCAGAAGAGACATTTAAGTGCTGTTTCCTCAAGTTGTAACCGTACTAACGTGCTAATTAAAGCCTAGAAGAAATTGCGGCCTTGTGTACCTAAGCAACCGACATTCAATGTCAACAAACACTCAGACCAACACAGGGTATTGTCACCGAGTACTCATGCTAGCTTTGATTACATTATGCATGTTGACCCAGTTGACCGCAGGGCACACCAGGTGACAAGTTACGAACCAAGTTGTTATAAATAAACAACTTTCGTTTAATTTTATATCATTATTAGTTTAAGATATATCCTGAGTAATGCAACTTGGATAGACGAAACATTTTTTATTGAATAGCGTTATGTATAACAAATAGGTATATGAATATCTCAAAGTATAAACTTGGAAGAAGCGTAGGGACAGTGAAGCACAAATTAGTACAAAAGTGAATCGAGAAGATATTGACACATTGCTTCACTCACACTGTTTATTCACAGGCAGTTTATTAACAGTGTGAGTGAAGCAATGTGTCAATATCTTCTCGATTCACTTTTGTACTAATATGAATATCTCATTGGTAGAGAAGGTCCTGTGTATTTAACACCTCAGAATTTTTTTATAAATACTCATAGATTATTCAAGATATACAGGATGATCCGTTTGAGAAGTTTGAAAAATAAAACGTTATATTTATGAAGTTAAGGCAAGGCTACACTGAAAATTCGCTGAAAATGTTGAAAATCATGGAAGTTTCTTTTTTTGCATTTTTGGTAGCTTAGGGTGTGTAGTAATAGATGGCATGCTATTTTTTTTTTTTTTTCATTTTCACCATTTTAGGCCATCACGTAACAATTTAAAGATACCTTTAACAATCGTTAAAAGTAACAATCATGACTTTAAAATTCATTTTCTGTGAAACTTTTTTTCTAATACTTTTCAGTGTACAAAATGCCTCACGCGTCAAAGTTTTCATTTAACTTGGTGAAACTTCCAGGATGGGTCCATAATATGTACATAAGAAACTTCAAATTCCCCGTTTTTTGTTTTGTTTTTTGTTTTTTGTTGATGCTCATGTTTTGAAAATTATATGGTGTTAAGTAATAAGTTAATATTTTAAACATTTTGAGAGCTAACACATGGAAAATAGTTTAGAAGAAATGTTACCAGAATATTCCAAAAAATAAGAATGTGGGTCTATTAAAATTGCTCCGTACTAGCCAGAAACAAAGATTCAATATAAAGGTCAAATTTTTAATGGCTAGAACATTTTCACAAAAAATAATTAATAATTAATTAACTATTAGGTGTAGCAACATAAACATTTGCATGCAAGTTTAAAATGATACTCTAATTATGTGGCTAAATTTTTTATAATTATAGGTTTATTATTATAGAATTTGGAATTTTCATTGTACCTTGCCTTAATGTACATATCTCTGAGCAATTTTCTTTAATGTAAGTGGGAAGGTCGGAAGTTAACAAATGAGTGGTGTTTCCAGTGGCATGACAACGCTATTGTGTACAGAAAGTAAAACAAAACAAAAGGGTTGTAAATGCTTGATATAATCGAGCAGTTTGTGATCCCTCAATTACAGGAAGATGGGATACTGGAGACCATTATCTATCAACAGGATGGTGCTCCACCGCATTGGGTTCTCATAATGCGGAATCGATTAAATCAGCTATTCAACGATCGCTGGTGCAGCCGTTTTGGACTCATTCCATGGCCTCCTAATTGCCCAGACTTAACGCTTCCAGACTTTTTTGTGTGGGGCTAATCTAGTCAACGGTATATTCAAAAAGACCAAAAAATGAAACCGACCTGCGGAAAAAGATTCCAGTCGCCTTTCAAAAATCACCCCAGAAACGCTGCAAGCCACGTGGCTCAACATAGGTGCGAGGTAGGTATGAACTGAGCCGCATTCGTAATGGCGGTCATGTTGAGTGCTAAAATCTGGACACACAATTCCCGACTTTCCAACACAAATTTATACCATTACCAACCAATACAGTTGAATAGTTTCCTTTATATACGGTATCACTTTTCTGACATCTCAAACGGATCACCCTGTAAAACTCAAGTGCCGATTATTTAAGTTTTCTTAGATTAACTTTTAAACAAATTTAAACGAACATTGTAGGATTTAGAACTTTATCTAAACATTTAAGGAATGACACACAATGCAGGAAAAGTCGGCATTGGTTGAGTTCAGTTTAACTTTTACTTCCAACCTTCATGGGGCGGGCAGCAGTCGCTTGTCGTCCCCTAAAGGGAATAGTCTGATCATGGTGAAAGTGTTTATATGTAATTCACCTGCTACTTTACTAGCGGGTGTATGTTATGTAAAACAAAACTTGTTCTACAACTTCAGCCTTACAACTTTATAAAACTGCAGTTCCATGATATTCAGTAGTGGTTAATAAATTTGATTATGTCATTGCATGTGTTGCGTTCAGTCGTTCAATAAATAAAAAGTTTTCACATATCCTTTGAGAATACAATCAACTAATTAGAAATTCAGTCAGTTTTCAACCATTTTAAAACAAGCAGTTATTTGAGAAGCGATGCTGAAGCCCTCAGAGGAAAATGCTAAGTGGAACACTAAACAAGTTATAAGCACTGGATTTATCATGCACGAGGTTCCCTTTGTATTAGCCGCAAGTCTCCCCCCCCCCCCCAACAACTGCTTCCACAGCAAACTATATGCACAACCTAACTTTATCTACTGTTTATCGGGGTAAGACATTACAGCATTTAACTTTTGTTTCAGAGTGGTGTTCTCGCAACTTGAAACATTCACGTGACCACTTCTTTTGAATCTTTTTAGTAAATTTGACATCAACATGAAATTACTACAGAAATATTTTAAGAGCATGACATGGTTACTTAAGCAAACTGAATGCAAGGAAAAATTAACAATTGTTATTTTAGAGTCTTTTTTTTTTTAAATTTACGTCCTCCAATGTTAAGTCATATCGGACGATGAATGGAATGGAGGAAATGATGCTCAAATGAGTCCGGGGTCCATGGAGCTTAGAGTTACCCGACATTCGTCTTACAGGATAAGGGAAAACCCCGGAAAAACCTTATCCAGGTAACTCACCCTGACCGAGATTCGAACTTGGGACCTATTGGACGTGAGGCAGACATGCTACCACCACGCTATCGAGGCGGGCGTTATTTTAGAGTGATTCTGAGGAAATAAGAGTTTCAAAAAATGACAAATCCAGGTATACAGTTCCAAAATAATTTTTCAGCGTTACACTAACGGAATTATTGGAGTATTTGTTTATCACCATTGCAAAAGTACGAGGGTAGTTCCGCACGTTTTCTGCTTAACCATTTTCTATGAGAAAGACAAAACTATATTCCACTTTTCAATACACACAACCTTTATTGTAATGTGCTTCTCACATCTTTCAATTAAATCTCAGTCCGCCCATCCACCGCAGGTCAGAAGTCTTAGCTGCAAAATGGGCATACAAACATCTATCACTTCTTCGTCACACTTAAACTTCTTCCTCTAAGGTCCTTCTTGCGTTTTCAGAAGGCGCTGGGAGCTAGATTAGGGCTGTAGGGTGAATGGTTGATCTCCTTGAAGCAACATTTCCTCGCAGCTTCCTTTGCAACAAGAGTGTATGCACATGCACTTTGTCGTGATGATAGCGTACACTTCTACCGAGCTTTCCTCACCTTTCCTCTTTAACGGAAGCACGAAGTTCATGTGTAAGCCAGCGTGGTACTGTGATGTTCCTTTCCTTTGAAGTCAATGAAGAATATTCCTTAAAAGTCGCAAAAGAGGTAGCCGTGATCTTCTTGGTTGATTGAGTGATCTTGGGCTTCAAAGGTGCTTGGTCAGGTTTAATCCACTGTATTGATTCTCTTTTGGAGAAGAGATCATGGTAGAAGGCCACATTTTCATCTCCCGTAACTTAACTTTACAGAACTTATCTCTCTCTGCCATGGCAGAGCCCCCACTTAGTCTGACAACAGATAATTCGTTGCTGCTTTTAGACTGAAAAACGTCCCCAACTTGCACTAGCCTTAGTCATGTTTAAATATCCATGAATAATTCGAAGAACTTTTGGTTTAGAAAGGCCCGACATAACTGCTATTCCTTTAACTTTGCGCCGACAGTATTCCATTATTTCTTCTACAAAATAGCCATGTTTTCAGCAATGATCACTTCCAAGGGCCAACTCGTATATATAGAAATTTTATTTTCTCGTTTGTTAACAAGAAAATGCTATACAATGTGGTATACTAAACGAGTTACAGAAACAAAAACTTACTCTACAATGCATCGATGTTATAGTGTAGAATGTTTGGGAGAGTGGCTTGGGCCTCCTGAGCCATTTCCTGTGTACGCCTTGCGTTTTTTTTTTTTTGTTTATTTGTTTGTTTGTTTTGGTAATTTACGTTCTCCAACGTGAAATCATATCGCACGATGAATGGAAGGGTGAAATTATGCTCAAATGAGCCCAGGGTCCATTGAGCTGAGTTACCCGACATTCGTATTTTAGGATAAGGAAAAACCCAGCAAAAACCTTATCCAGGTAACTCGCCCTGACCGAGATTCGAACTCGGGAACTCTTGAACGTCTTGCTTAGATCACAAGAAATGAGTTGTATTTCAAATAATAATTTGTGTATGACGTCAAACCTTGAAGGTGTACCTGCTTAACTTCTTCCAACAAAGGTCAAAACCTACTAGAAATCTAGTCGGAATTCTTGGGAGGAACAAATTATCAGCGTTGTAGAAGCTGTTTCAAGACGGTTACTCCGATAATGATGGACTGTCTCACCACCAGAAAAAGGCTCCAGGAATCTGAGGACTGAGAAAAGGCTTTAATTGTTAATCTGTTCACGTAGTCAATTTGTTTGCTACGAAATGTGTGTATGTGAATCGCCCTTACTGCCACATTAATACTTGGGTGTATTTGCTGTGCTAGCTATTACGCACGTATGTGACAACACTGTGTACTGTATATTAATTATATAGCGCACTTAAACATGATGGCGGTGGCAGAAAATGTTTACGTACCACATTCCGATAAGTGCCTGAGATCTGGAGACTTGAAGTCGTATAGGGACAGAAATTCGAAGATAGCGACTGAATATTTTAGGTAACATTTCAGTGTCCTGGAGAATTCAAATTTGTTTTCTATACATTTGGTGACTGAGGAATAAATGGTTTTTTAAATACGCAAATAAAATGAATACACTGTAAAAAGTTTTTCCTTTATAAGGATGTCGTTTGAATCCCTTCCCAAATACGTGAAATAGGGAATTAATGATGTGACTTATATGTTATAAAAGACCAACATATTTTCCCTGAAGTGGACTTTTGGATACAAGTAGATTACTATGAAGAAGTGGCGGATTCAAACCTGTTTAAGAACAAGTAGATTTTGCAATCGCAGTTCTCTCGCTTCCACAATCCAATGTGGAGATAGAAAGGATTTTTAGTTTGTTGAACATTCACGAACTAGTTTAAATGCTCTCACCTGGTACTGCATTGCTGTTAGGATTTTAAAGTACGTGTTACTCTTTTGAAATCTCACAAAAAGTCGTCCATAAAATTGGTGCAATTTAATCTACGCAAAGCTCTATGTAACCTTTCTTCCAACGATCACACCGTTTGCTGTGGAGGTGCTTGAGGAGCAGTTAGAAGATTAACTTTTTTTAAGGTTTAGCGTAATAACAGACAACAGATAGACCTAATAAAAGTAAATGCAGTTCAAGAATTTACATATTTAGGTACAGTAATCAGTAATGATAATAATTGAATATATGAAATAAAGAATAGGCAGTCAAAGGCAAATAAAGCATATTTCACATTATTACCAATATTCAGGTCTAAAGACATACACAGACAAACAAAAATACGATTGTATAAAACAATAAGAGCAATATTGACATACGGATGTGAAGTATGGATAATGACAAAGAGAATGGAGAATATATTATGTGCCTTTGAAAGAAAGATTTTGAGATGAATCTTAGGTAGGCCTAGTGAATGATAATGGATTATGGAGACATAGATATAACAGCGAAATATATGACATATATAAAGAGCCAGATATAAAAAGAATAGTTAAATTAAGAAGACTTCAGTGGGCTGGTCATGTATTACGAATGAATGACCAAAGTATACCCTTAAAAGCGTTAAAAGGTAAAATGTTTGGGGAATAGAGCAGTTGGCAGACTAAGGGAGAGATGGTTTGATGGGGTGAGAATAGATGGAAGAAACTTACTGAATAGCAGGAATCTGAAAAGAAATGCAATAAATAGGGAAGAACGAAGGCAGCGCTTAAGAGAAGCCAAGGCTCAAGTTGGGCTGTAGCGCTACGGAAGAATAAAAAGAAGAAGAAGAGGAAGAGGAAGAAGAAGAACAAGAAGAAGAAGAAGAAGAAGAAGGTTTAACGTTCTTTAACCGATTATGTCATATCGGTCAATGAATGAAACGGGTGAAGAGCTTAGAGTTTACCGACATCAGGACGACGGAAAAGAATGCTTATCTAGGTAATTCACCATAATCGAGATTCGAACTCCGGACCTCTCGAATGTGAGACAGATACGCTAGCCCCACACAACAGAGGCAAGCTAGTTTTATTCTGATTAAAGCTATTCATGATACAAATACAGCAGAATTAATTACAGCACTTATTTTCTTTTAGAATTAATAATTCTTTTAAAGCTATTAAGTATACAAATACAGTAAAATTAATTCTAATACTTATTTTCTTTAAGCGATTTTCTAGCTAATTTTTAATTTAGAATAAGGCGACATTTGGCTAACACAGGCTGGCAACACTGTTTTCTTTCTCCGGTCGTCAGACAGTAATACAAATTTCGTAATAATTATAAGGATTATTTATGGTTATGCATGTCTGTTAACATACGTGAGGAATTTACACGTGCATGACTGAATGTACATAGGAAGCGAGAGAAAGGGAGGAAGCGCGTCTTCCAATACTCTTCCCCCCCCCCCCCCTTGTTCCATGTATAACCCCACCTTTAACTGCTATGGTCATATCGGCGGCCGTTCTCCTTTGGAACTTACTGAAGGTGTTAACTCGTTATCTTTGGTTTTTAATCATTAGATCACGCACACATTCACACTCTCATTCATACTTCCAGACTCTGGGGAAGATGGGGAATTATCTTGATCGGAAAAAAATCCCCAACCCCACCGCCGGGAATCGAACCCGGGACCCATAGCACGGCAGGCAGGTGCTCTACTTCTATTCTTGGAATAGAAAAATGAATCAGTACTTGATGCGAAAAAATGTGGACCAAAAATATCTGACCGTTACTGTTGTACTTAAATAGTTATTATTGATATCGCGGACGTATGCCTTCATCGTATGCCTACAATTTGGAAAGGTTGTTTAGAATCTAGTATTTATTTTGGAAGCGAAAAGTCTGGAAGTCACTGGGGAAACAAATAAGAAAAGATAGGCATTTTCCCCATCTCTATAGAAAACTTTGGTCAGTTTTTGAAGAGACTTGCATCACCATACAGTGTTAGATACCACTGGCAGGTTACTTCGGTCCCTTTATGTGAAGTTAAATACAATCACTTTCTTCCAATACTGTATTTAATTTTGAGTTGCATACAAGGAAACCTAAGATGTAAATGCTTACGAGAAAAGCTAACGGATTGGTAGGAAAAATAAACAAACTTCAAAGGATACTTTATAAGCACAATGGATAGGTAGCCAGGCATTTAGATTTGTTGATTACAAGAATAATTAAATTCACTATAGACTTTAAAACAAAATTTTAAATCAATATTTTGCACAACCATGATTATTACCTTCACTTTTAGTCTCAGTCTGACGAATATGACGAATGAAACAATACTTTATAGTGATTCATTAAAGGCTCTCTTACGACATTTTCGCTCAAAACCTCTAAACACTGTAATAGCAACGCCAATTAACCTGGTATCATTCAACGAACGATGTAAATGGTGACCAGTAGCGCCGGGTCGCTACGGTGAAGAATGAACACTGAACATGTCAGCTATTCACATGGCTCTTTCCCGCCCCAATCACAATGCATTGTAGTAGGTCCGCTGACGCCACCAGATGTCTTCATTGTCTTCCCACTTAGTGAAATTATTAGAGACCTGCCAGCAACCTCAATGAGGACTACAAAGCCTACATCATCGTTTACAATTCTTAAAAGAGTATTACAAATGTAAAAACCTAGATCGAAACAGTCGCTAAACGAATCTTGGCATATTAGCAAATTCCGAAACAAACCAGCCTATTGAAACGAAAAGCAGAAAATTCTAAGAGGAGGTCTTTATCCTGGATATCGAGAGAAAATCGAGATTGTGTTGTTTCTGGTGACAGTTGTTTACTCTTAAATGTAAGATGCCCAATAGATCGAATATCCCATCATTTCCCCACTGGACACTTCCGCTTATTTGGAGCTGGTCAGTCCGCTTATACCTGTGTAAAATGTTCACGCACCATCCACCCACCCACCCACACACACATACATACATACACATACACACAGCACAAACAAAGGGGCTCTCTGTAAAACTTTCCTCCCAACAATCAAAGATAGGTTAAAGAGAAAACTTCCCATTACACCAGAACTTACTGCTACAATCTCAGGTCATGGAAAAACTAAAGATTACCTATACAGGTTCCACATTATTAATGATCCAAAATGTACATGTAGTAACCTCCGACAAACAGTTAACCATTTAATTTTTGAATGTAAAGACAAACAACAGCAGAGATCTATATTGGTGGCAGAAGTACAAAAACAAGGAGGAAAATGGCCCACAACCCACCAGGAATTAATCACAAAATACTTGAAACCATTTTGCAAATATATTCATTCAATTAAATTATAAAAATTAGTTAACTTTAAATTCAATATATTTATAAATATACTAATAGAATTAGAGATAAGACTACAAAAATACTATAAAACAATACAATGCAAGAATAGGCTAGTAAACTAGAGAAAGGAACTACCAATATATAGGTTAGAAAAAGCTCAAAGGTGTATATATGAAAAAAAAATTAGGAACAAGTCTGTTAAGCTTATACATTTAAAATTGAATCGGTAAATTATAATGTATAATTATGTATTATAATGCATGTAATATTACCATGTAATGGGGCATGCAGTTGATACCAATAAAGAGAAAAAAATACACACACACACACACACACACACACACACACACACACACACACACACACACAAATTCTGTGATTATTTCAATGCACGCTTGCCCATTTTTTTTTTCTTACCGCGCCATGGTTAGACCGCTCGACTCTCACCAAGGCCGGATTCGATCCCAGGCGACCGCAAAGTGAGATTTGTGGTGGACAACACGGCGGAAAAATAGAGAGAATTCAAATTCATTTGAGCCTAGCGACAACATGGCCGGCTGCAATGGTAACTGACTTTTGTGTCTAATAATTATAAGCCGAAGACGTGTGCATTTTTCCATAGGTATACTGCACATAGACTGAACATTGCTTGCACATGTAAACAACTGCAGGCAGGTACAGCCTCATGACAACCACCTCGCAGCGAGAGGAAACAAACAGTCGCGTTATACCTACTACGCATTTACCTTGCGTCTGCATACACTTGAAAGGTAATACTACACTATTATGTGTTTCAAATGGGAAGGTGTTTGTCCTTGAGCGCTACTAGGCGAGCAACCAGTGGGGGTCCTGCGGTGTTGTCGAATTGCATACCCGCTAAGTGGTGTGTGAGGAGCGCCAACCTAACCAATCTGTATAAAATACTATTCGCGCTAAGACAAAAATTCAGATTTCGCCAAAACTGATCCATGTGGAAGGTAGAGAGTAATGTATCTAACATAACCATGAAAACCCATAATTTTAGCTCAAATAGTTTTTCTAATACAAATAAATAAAGCACCATTACCTGTATTACAACAATAAATGGCGACTTAAGCAATGTAGGAATATCATTATTATTTGGCATGTATGCGTGTACGTATATTTGTAATTACTCAGAATTGAAACGTAAATGTTTGACATGACGTGATACAAGAATTACTTTGAATAATCCAATTCGAGCGAGAGGAAACAATAAATTTCCGGCTGCCCTGGCAGAACGTGTCTGGTCACATTATATCTTTGTTTATGAATGGTTCGTAATCTCTATTTACTCTAGAGAGTTCAAAGTGGTTGGTGTGTATGTATGTGCATATACTTTTAATTACTCAGAACGGAAATTTAAACTACTGCATGACGCGATAAAAGAATTACTGTGAATAAGTCAAGGTGTTATATTCGAGAAAGAGCAAACACTTCATTTCCTGTTAGCCTGTGGAATGCTGTATGCTTATGTTTATGAATGAATGCTGGATAAGAAGTGTTTATTTACTCTGGAGAGTTCAGATCATTATCATGCAGTTGTTCGTTACACAACAGTAGAGTAAGAGTTAAATAGTGCAATGGCTTCTTGCAGTGAATTTAGTGGCGATCAAAAAGACAATTATTGTGAAGTCAGGCTCGAAGTATTTTTAAGGTGTACACGTTCTTCAAAAAATTGAGTAATGAGGAATATAGAAATCAGCTCGATTTCAAAAATGCTCAACGGCTTACTCCTGAAGCGTGTGGTGTAGGTAAAACAAGTGTGTCCCGCATTTGGATTAGAAAAGCAGGTAATTCATAAACTATAATTATAGTTATAGTATTTATAAATATACATAATTTGCGAAAATGCTTTTTCCAATTTTGATTTTGGCAACTGCATCATTGTAAAAGTTTGTAAAATATAATTCGCTTACCCTTACATTTAGCGCCAATCAGACCTGCATGTTGTATGAGTGTGCGAGAGAGAGGGAAATATAAAAAGAGTGGGGTAACAAGCTGGCAACACTGAGTGCGATACGGCATCTGATTAGCTGGACTCCAGAACCCTTCCCATTTGAAACGCATAATAGTTCGCAGAGTACAGCGCTAGGTTGTTTTCGACGTATGCATTTCGACGTTTGATGGTCGTGATGTACATCTGGCGTCATTCATACTCTGTGTCCCGCTAATTTGTATCACATGCGAGTGCACTTTCCACCGGCCTTTAATAATAATTAATTGGCTAACCTTTCATAACAGGCACACAGCTCCTAGTGCTCAATTTATTTTTTGGCACTTACTATACGCCAGGTTGCTAATATTTTGCTCTTCTAATAAACAAGATAATAAGCGAATTCAGTGCTGTCACTGAAAGTCAATATGCCTCAACGCGCTGCCACGTAGTACTAAACAAATTGAGCAGATAAGCTGCAGCTAGTCATCCTTAATAAAAACTCGACTGCCAGAATTTTGGATACACAAATATATGCATAAAACTGTTAGGAACTAAATCACAACTTACAGTGAAGGAAGCCAAAAGCCTAACGGTTTTTCTCCCAATGTACCAGATCACCACTATTCCTGGTCTTGGTGAACCTGCTAGCTGTAACGCAAGATTAATATCCCAGCAATTCGTCAAGCAACATTAAAAACCACCCATAAAAACACGAGCGTAACAACGAGCGTCCTAAACTAAAGCAGTAAAGATAATCAAATAATCACTGTTGCTACGGCCTGAGGTATTGTTTGCTTCATGACGGTATGGGTCGGAGTGGTTACCTTAAAATCAGATGTATGTAACTGTATGCTTGATACGTTATTTCGGGTTATTTGTACTAAGAACGTCTCAAAGAAGACTGCAGGGTTGGCCCCGTAGCTTAGTCGGTAGAGCACCTACATGCCGTGCTAGGGGTCTTATGTTTGATTCCCGGCGGTGGGGGTGGGGATTTTTCTCCGGCCAAGGTAATTCCTCATCTTCCCCAGAGTCTGGGAAGTGCGAATGTGTGCGTCATCTAATGATTAAAACCCAACGAATAAGAGTTAACGTCTTCGATATGTCTCCAAAGGAGAACGGCCGCCGATATGACAATTGCAGTTAAAGGCGGGGTATAGATGGAATAAAGAAAGACTATGCACGAGACATTTCAAATGTTTTAAGATGACTTTTCACTAACGACTTCGCGGGATATTGCTTACCTTACTTTTTAACATCGATTAACCAAATCGACGCTAATTCTAATTCCGTTAGGGAAGGGCTTGAAAAAGGGTGCAATGTTGATCGTTTCCAAGAATTTAGGATTTTATACAAATAGAGGTATCAGCATATTATTGAGTGAACTCCTTGGACTCAAGGCCTTGAGTGAAGGCACTCTTCAGGCGTAATCTTGTGGATACGTAGAGCGTAGGTAGGGTACTGTTGTATATAAAAGCCAGGTGAAAGTTTCCTCGCCCAATTCTCGCTGTTGCTCTCGAGGCTACTGGAAGTTGCATTAACATGGGCGCATATATTATATCTGCGTAAACATTTTAGCAGTATTCAAGGTTTTTATTTAAAGTTTTTGTGTTCTTTTTATTGTTTATTTCGTGATAGTTGTGTTAATTGTCCATTATTGCTATTTATCGCAGCCAGCTTAGTTCTACGTTGATCACTGCTGGCCGTGTTTGCGACGACATCCTGTTCAACAGGTTGTTCTCGGCACTGGTGGCATCTATGACTAGCTGATTGAATTTAGGTTCTTTGAAAGTTAATGAACTTCGATATTATCATGGTAAGAGTATGTGACACGACAATTTCAAGTTTTTTTAACGCAAGATGAAGTAGGAGTAATAATATTCATCTAAATTTAGTAGTATTTTCACTGGATTAACACGTGTCACTCTTCACGATAAATATTTTATTTGTTAACGATGGTGTCAATTGCCAAGATCTATCAGCGTCATCGGTATGCCGGTATTTTGCCATGTAGGAGTATTTTTAGGTGCCAGTAAGTCTACTGAAATGGAGCTGTCGCTTTTAAGCACACTTAGAAAACCATCAGTCTGGGCCAGGTTTGTACACACGACCCTTGGAATAAGTAGGCGTCTAACCAATTGAGCCATTCAAACCGACACTGCTGATGTTCACGTATCAGATTAAGCTATCTGTTCACTCAAAGATTTGTAGTCGACAAAAAATGCTTTTAACTCCTTATATCTAAATTATGCGTATTTCCTGCAACCTATTACTAGTGGCCTACTACTAGAAGTTTAAATGTCATTTTGTTTCCTATTATAATGCGGATGTACTTTCAGTACCAAATTCTTGTACTGGACGGCATCAATGTTATGAGTAAATCTGCGAAAAACTGGCCCATTGTTGATGCATGTGAATACTTAGTAAAGATCTACATTTTGAGGTCATGCCACTTCTCTATTACTCTTGGACATAATTACGCCCCCCTTCAGAAGCATCTGTAATTTGTCACTTCAATTCACGAATCTTATGGGTTTCCTTTTGTGTGTGTGTGTGTGTGTGTGTGTGTGTGTGTGTGTGTGTGTGTGTGTGTGTGTGTGTGTGTGTGTGTGTGTGTAATTTACGTCCTCCAACGTTAAGTCATATGAAATGGGTGAAGTGATGCTCAAATGAGTCCGGGATCCATGGAGCTTAGAGTCACCCGACATTTGTCTATCAGGATAAGGGAAAACTCCGGAAAAAAACTTATCCAGGTAACTCGCCCTAACCGTGATTCGAACTCGGGACCTCTTGAACGTGAGGCAGCTACGCTACCATCTACGCTCCCGAGGTGGGCATGGGTTTCCCTCTTATTATGTAACTGATATTTTACTTTTTTGTGGGGTACTCCATCTGCAGAGTCGCTTATTAGCTCATCATCCTTTGACTACATATAGAATAATAGAATAATAATAATAATAATAATAATAATAATAATAATAATAATAATAATAATAATAATAATAATATAAATAATAATAATGATAATGATAATAATATGAATAATAATAATTAATAATAATAATAATAATAATGATAATAATGATAATAATAATAATAATGATAATAATAATAATAATAATAATAATAATAATAATAATAATAATAATAATAATAATAATAATAATAATAATAATAATAATAATAATAATAATAATAATAATAATAATAATAATAATAATAATAATAATAATAATAATAATAATAATAATAATAATATGAATAATATGAATAATGTAAGAATAATGTGAACTTGGATGCTACTCTTGATTGTTAGTCTTCATGAAACGTATTTAACACTTCGTCGTTAACATTTTAAAATTGGGTGAAAAAAAAAAACTTATATTTTTTTAAAAATTTGCACTATAACAAGATAGTACTATTTTCACCTGCCACCAAAAATTGTGTCACATATAATTCTATGATTTAAAATTATTTCCGCAACTGGGGTTAGTATTTAATCTTTTCCTCTCAGTAAAAGTCATCTCTGTAGAGACAACAACCACGTGATGAGTCACCTGAACTTCATCGTCTCTTAGTTACAGCAGAAAGTTGGCTAACGATTGCTATCGGATCCACCGAAATAAATAAAGAAGACGAAGTAGCCGTGTGAAAGTAAGATGAAAGCTCCTGCAGGATAGGTAGAGGCTCGGTTCATATACCGACAGGGTGTTTCCAAGGTGTATCTGGTTGGAATGATTTCACGAAAGGTTCAAAACCTGCAAAGCAGCTTTTTCTTTTGCTGTAACGGAGTTTATAAGTCACTCGGCTAGCTACAGCTTTTGTCCAGTCTACTTCAAGCAGCATTGGAGGGAATTCGTAGCAGACGTCGTGAGTATTTAAGAAGTGTCCAGTTTGCTAATCTAGAACACAATTTGCATATTACTTCTGGCTGTGCTTAAACAGTATATTTTCGCTGCTCACCAAGCGATTTACTCAGAAATGTACCAGTACCTCTCGTACCACTTTCTCTATTGCGATTTCAGAGGGTTTAAGTGAGTTAGTCATGTAACAGCTTACATTTCTAAAGAACGCAAAGTTAATTGCAATAAATATCTAACTAGACTAGTTGTAGTGTGTGTTAATGCAGAAAGTTGGGAGAACAGCAGTAAACTCTTTATGAAATACGTATATATCTCCTTAAATGCACGAGAAGCAAAGGAATGACATTTAAAATCTTATTCCACATACCTTACTCCCTGCAACTATAAACTGTCACGTGCGCTAATCTCACCTCCTTGGCTGCTATCTTGAAATAGGTTGTGTGATACAAAAACATGATCACTTGTATTAATATATCCGAAAGGAATTCTCATATTTACATTTTCATAATCGTGTGAACCAAATGCATCAAGTTAACTGAGCTTATAAATATGGAATGCATGTAAATTATTTTCAGCAGATAGGTAGGAAATCCTTCTGGCCTCACGATGACGAAGGCACGTGCATCCATATCATGACACATGTCGCTTTTATCGCCTGATCTTGCATTGCAAACAGCTTGTACATCGCCATTGAAATGTGTATAAAGGGAGAAAATGGAATGATGAATATATGACAGTAGCGTAGGATTTGTAAGAAAGGGGATTTATATTCAGAACATGCTGTTTAAATTTTGGAGGAGGAAAACTAGCTCTACTATATATATTTTGAAAAGGGTTAATGCTACAAGGTAATTTTGCATAAATTAAACGAGAACAGCAACATATTTGTTTTTATTTGGTCGTATCGGCGGCCGTTCTCCTTTGGAACATCTCGGAGGTGTTAACTCGTATTCGGTGGGTTTTAATCATTAGATAACGCACACATTCGCACTCTCATTTATACTTCCACACCTTGGGGAAGATGAGGAATTATCTTGGTCGGAGAAAACTCCTCACTATCACAGCTGGGAATCGAACCCGGGACCCCCCAACACGGCAGGCAGGTGCTCTACCGACTGAGCTACGGGGCCAGCTGGCAACATATTGTTCCCGCAATAAGGGTTTTCTTGTCTTATGATTTCACAGTTATATAAAACTGATGTTTACACTATATTACGGTAATATGTCCGATGTAAATGTCTGTGCGAGTTTGTTTTTGAGCACTGTTGCTTCCAAACAAATGCGCGAATCGGAAATTTTTCTTAGATGTTTTATAAGGGTTTAAGGGTATTTTTTCCAACCTTCCTATTGTCCTTCTTCTTTCTTAGTAGTACCACTATCGTGGTATTAGAGGATGAAATAAATGATAGGAAAGATGATAATGGAGCAATTGGTGGAATAATGGCGGGGGAAACCGAAGATCCCGGAGAAAACCCACCCCTGCGCCGTGCTATCCACTAGGGATCTCACATATTGTTCGTCAACGTTTGATATTTGATATTTATTTTTACAGTTTCCATTACAATTTCAGTACAATAAAATTTATTATGCTGTATTACACATCGTGTACAAATACATGAAAATTGCTGACCCAAGATTTACTCGCTGACTCAGGTCCCCTGGCCATAAGCTTTTGGTTTTCCTGAGCAGCTTGATGTCATTTCTTCTTGACCTTCACTTCTTTTGCCCTAATCCACTTTTCTCTTATCCTATATAAGAAATCTGTGAGGTAATGAGCAGTACTCTCTTCATCTCCAAATATTCACATATCCCTACCTCATTACTTCTCAACGCTTTTAGATATATTATTCCTACTCTCATCCATGCTATGCCTTCTCTTCCAGTTTTGCCACATTGATCTATATATTTTTCCCTACCCCATTCTGTCTTTAATTGCTTATAAAATTTCAAAGATTTCTTTTCTTCTATACTTACCCATACCTCCTGCCTATCTATGTCTTGTAGTCTAGCTCTCACTTCCTTACAAAAATCGCTATGATTTGACTCCTCTGCTCTCCATAGATCTCCCATGCCTATCTTCAATATCATTCTTTCCAATTCCGAGCTCCAACTATTTGTATTTTTAATGTTTTTCTGTTGCTTCATGCACAGATTCAATAATTCCCCTTTCTGCCCTTTAATACACATACCAGAATTTCAATATTCTCTCTATTATTATTCCCCTCCTTTTTGTATTATCTAGCTCTAGCAATGCCACTTCTCTTGGTGCCGATTTGTTCGCCAACGTTAAGAAAGTCCCTAACAGGAATGTGCCACCCTTACTCACTGCAACAAGGACAGTTAATATATGTGACAGAGACCGCACACTACACAAGGAAGTAGAAAAGCATGCGCCATATTCATTCAGTACACGAAAACCGAGAAAATGTACTCTCAAAAGTAGAAGGCGTCAGAATGTTTTTGAATAGGCTGTAACTAAACTGACCTGAGTGCCATAAACACTAAGAGGCCAGGTATCGGAACAGTGTTACCCCCTTGCGCCTCATTCCCCTGAGACTTTCTTTGCTGTGGCAAACTGTACATTCGCCAAGGATAGAACCCGGGCCGCCTTGGTGAGAATCACTCGATCTAACGCTCGGCCACGGCGCGGCCCAGGCACCTTCCTATTCCATGTTGGGAAAATCATATTTGATTTTCATATTTCTTTCATAATTGATTGTCTCCCGAAGTTAGTGTAAGTGCTTACTTAAAAACACATTCGTTTGGTGGACGGTTACTGAGCCAATAACTCGCAACGAAGGGGAGGAGGGAGAGACTTTCATCTGAAATATAATTCACAATCATAATCTTCGTTTTATGATGAGGCACATTTGAATTATTTTTCAGAAATATTCAGGTATTTCAGTAAGGCAGGGTTGCAGCATTCTTAGCTTAAGGATCTTTACATTCCCCCACCGACTCACTCTTGATTTGGTAACGACAAACGTACAACCCTAGCAAATCTTTTGTCTTCTGTAATGTGAGCACGTAAGCTCGCTTGTTAATGCATGAAGCTGGAAATGATACACACCACAGATGATTTTCTTGATAGGTTGGTTTGGTGTAGAACGGTCTGGGACTCAACGGACCGCTTGTTGATTGTGGAAGTGGTTTACTCTACTGGCTGACCACAGCGAGCCAGGTGAGAGGTACGATGTCAGCTTAACAGTGAAATGAAACATACATTCATACATGCAAAGGATGTATAAAGAATGTCCACCTATCTTGGACCAAACGTATAGCATGGCTTCCAACAAAAGACAATGTAAGAAATTAAGAAATAAGATCAATATGATTTGTTACATGAATGCAATGCAAACTAGCATTAACAATAATTGAAGAAATTTTTTATAAATTTGCAAACGTTTAAAAATATATACATTATGGAATAGGATTTATTATTGTCAAAAATGATTTTAACTGAAACAATATGCATAGATTAGTGCCTTAAGTTTGGCAGATGATTGATATAAAGGAAAGCCGTCGAAACCAGCGGATTCTAATTTTTATGTATGTAGCTTACTTAAGTTTCGTATTTTGCCAAATTTAACTTCATATTTTCTCGAAGTGTTCTTATTATACATTCTAACTCCACTGATTACATAAAATAGGTTTATCTGAAAACAAATACAGAGGGATAAATTCAATTACGAGCTTCATTGTGTTGAAATAGTGTCGGCAAAAGAGCAGTCAACTCCTGTCACATACTGAAAAAGGGAGCATCTACGGTGACATCATTTGAAAGAAGGGAGGAACACAATGCCGAGAAAACGGGATGACAAGTCAATTGTGGTATCATCTTGGTCGTCTATAGAACCCCCAGACTGAGACACAGATGGCTTTGACATCCCCGTTTCAGGTCTCCCCAGTGGCGATTTCTGAAAATGATGGTTGTATTACTATGGTTACGCAAAGCAATATCGTTATGCAACTGTTATTCTGGTGTTCTGCTACAGTTGTAAAGCACGTGCAGCTGCGGTAATGGTTACGTAACGTGTATTCTCATTTTGGACCAAGGATAAATTATTACATTTGAAGAATAAAAACAGTACACTCGTTTTAAAGAAAGGTACAACAAATTTGCAACTATTATTTTGATAAATTTTAACTTAGTATTTACTTGTCGCGATAGTATGTATACCAGAAAGAAAATGTAAATAAAAATACCTAGCCTAAATAGAACAACATTAAAAATACAACACAGTAACATTAACTTTGAAAAATAAGATGATGCACATATCTATGTTCTTCCTCTTTCTGGCGGAGAAAATATAAACCACTAAGCTGGAGAGTGTTCTGCACCCGATTTCGATTCCGTCCTTGAGGGATGCGGATTAAGCCCTGGGTATTGGACCGGTGCCCACTCAGCAACGTGAGGAACTTGAGGAGCTACGATAAGTAGCGAATCCCGATCAAGAAAGTCATCTTTCCTGCTGGGGTGCCGTGATCCTGACCACATCTGCTCCCCTCTATCGGCTGGATGATAGCCCACCTCTGCCTTGCGTATGTGAGCGTGAGACCGCATCGGGTTGGCAGGTTGTGGCTCGCTTGCTGGCTGTTATGCAGTGGATTATTTATTATTATTATTATTATTATTATTATTATTATTATTATTATTATTATTATTATTATTATTATTATTATTATTATTATTATTATTATTATTATTATTATTATTATTATTATTATTATTATTATTATTATTATTATTATTATTATTATTATTATTATTATTATTATTATTATTATTATTATTATTACTATTATTATTACTATTATTATTACTATTATTATTACTATTACTATTACTATTACTATTACTATTACTATTACTATTATTATTATTATTATTATTATTATAATTATTATTATTATTATTATTATTATTATTATTATTATTATTATTATTATTAATATTATTATTATTATTATTATTATTATTATTATTATTATTATTATTATTATTATTATTATTATTATTATTATTATTATTATTATTATTATTATTATTATTATTATTATTATTATTATTATTATTATTATTATTATTATTATTATTATTATTATTATTATTATTATTATTATTATTATTATTATTATTATTATTATTATTATTATTATTATTATTATTATTATTATTATTGGAAACGTAAAGTGACAGAAATTGCCATTCCTTATTTTTGTTTAAAATACATTCTGAAAATTTGATTCACAACATACACTCAGGAAGTGAGAAGAATCCTTGTTCAGAAAAGCAACGTTTTCATGTTGCAGATGGCACAATCTGAAATCAAGCATTTAAAATCCCCAGAGTTCCTGAAATACGTGACAATAGCATTAATAACTTTGATTTTAGCACTATGGTGCACTGAATAATATTCCATTTGTCGTTCGAGATCTTAACCAAGTATCCGATAAATATGGATAGGCAGTCTCCAAGGTAGCTGGACTAAATTGTACTCTACCCTGTGAGGCAGCTTGCACACACTCAAGTACATATGAGATTCAAAAATACCCGATGTGAGTGAACCGAAGAGGCAAAACAGTGATTTGTAGATACCTGTAAATCGACGTTTGTCAACTGCTAGATCGAAATGCTGCTTTAGTGAACGAGCAAGGAAATGGAGAAACAGACTTGTGTTTAAGCCAAGACAAAATGTTGAATATTGCGGACTGAATAAGTTTCTTTACCCCCCCCCCCCCATTCTTTATAATTGAGATTCTTGTCAAATTAATGTTTTTTAGTCCGCAGTTGACGGAATCAGAGCTAATTAAACCAACCCTCGCACTTTCATCCACCAAAGTAGGATACTTAAATATTTGATTTGAAATAATTTTAAGTACTTGTGGCGTGAATATACATTTGTATTTAAAATGTTATCCACTGGATACCTTACAAGAGTTTGCAGCGGGAATTCTGAAATACTGCTTATGTATGGAGTATGGCAATAAAGAAACCGGACTTAACTTTTCACTAATTTCCCGCTATTTCGAGAATGGAGAGGGGAAGGAGTATATATTCTTAGCCATTTCAGAGTTAAAAGCAGATCATATGTCTGAGCTTTTGTACTGGGTGATAAAGTACAAGGTGCCAACAACACATTTGTCACTAATTCGGAAAATATGTCACAGAAACTTATAATAGAAGTTTTTTGTGATCACTGTGTATCTCAAACGCAGGCTTTCGAGTGTTAAAAAATTCAAGAAGGGCAAGGAAGTTGTCGCGCCATCCTTCTATTAGAAAATTGAAATGATGGTGGACAACATCGCTAAAATCTTTCAAGAAAATCGCCAACTGAACATTCGAGCAGTTGCTCAACCTATGAACATCGATAAAGAAAGTGTTAAGACTTAACATGATCTGGGTGTGAAAAAGATGTAGTTAAAATCCTGCCAAAATCCTCATACCCACGCAAAAGGACCATCGAGTGAATTGATGTGCTGACATTCTTGGAAGCATGGGCAACAAACAAACAAACAAACAACAAACTTTAGTTTTCTAATATCTAGAGACTAAGCGACAATCTATGCATTGGAAAACCACTATCTTCAAAGAAGAAGAAAACATATGAGCAAATCAAAATTCAAAATAATGGTTACTGTGTAAGTGCATGTGGGTGTATTTTCCCCCTGACCTCCGAGGCATACTACATTGGGTAGGTGCATGCAGTTCACACTGTCAATTAGGTTTATTATAAAAATGTTATAGAGATCCTCCGTAAATATATGCGACGTAGCAGGAAACCAGATTTTTGGAAAAATACTTCATAGACCCTACACTAGGATAGTGCTCCAGCTCACAATATGCTGTCTATGGAGTTATTTGGCGAAAAACATCGTTCCAGGAGGAATGAATCTAATACTGTGCGACCTCTTTTTCCCTCTTTCTGCAAGTAAACGCTGCATCCAAAGGAACAGGTTCGAGTCTTTGGATGCAGTAAAAGCGAAAGCTATGCAACCGTTGAATAACACGATGACCTGCAGCAGTGGCCGCGCAGTGTCCGAGCGGTTAGACCGCTTGGCTATCGCCAAGGCGGCCCGGGTTCGAGCACGCAAAGTGAGATTTGTGGTGAACAATACGGCTCAGGGGCAGGACCTCCAGTTTACCCCGCCATCTTTCCACCAATTGCTCCATTGTGATCTTTCCTTTCATTTGCTTCTCCTTCATTCCGTTCATCTACTTCCCTCACTATCATTCCGGGAATGGTTCATCGCCCATCCCTTGTATTTCTCTCTCTGATCCATAGTTATGGCTCCCTCACCCGACACCTAAAATGGCATAAGGGGTAGAGGACCATAAATGAACAGGACAGTGTCCTATACCAAGAGCAGAAGAAGACTTGCAGCACTACTTCCAACAGTGAAAAATTCACATGGAACGCATGGGGGGCTGGAGAGAGGACTGCATTGAGAGAGGACTTAGCCACTGTCTGATTTTTAAAAAATAGTGTTAGAACATGAGTGCGGTTTCTTTATTGACACACTGTAGTTAACTTGTTCTTTAAATATTTAACTCACATTCATTTAACTGGTGTGCCATATATTGCGTTGAAGTTTTCGCTTAACCTCAATAAAAGTTTCCCAATATCAAAGTCACAGACGCATCGAACACACACACACACACACACACACACACACACACACACACACACACACACACACCATTTACACATTGTTCATGTATATTTTCGTCATACACCGACCTAAGACGTATCTCCTAGCAGATACGCTGAGATATGATGACATAGCTAAAAAGACACAAAATAAAACGGAGAAAAATGATTATAGGTTTCTTTTCTGGAAAAAGAAATGTTCCTCGATAGAAAGTATTTCATGTTCACCCTGTGTTCTGATATTACATACACATGCATCAGTTACCTAGGACGATGCATGTTTCCTAGTTCATTGTGCTTCCGGATAAGTGATACACGTCCTGGTTCTCAGGAACTATATAAAATGTGTTGAAAACAGACAATTTTATGTTTCTAAAACAAATATTTAAATATTAATGCAGGAGTGATGGATAAAATAGTTAAAGGTGAAGGTCTACCCTAAGCTGTAGCTCCTCCTCTAGAGCCAAGGAAGGCATTGCCTTGCTTAAGGATGAGAGTGAATACCATTTATGTGCATTAACATAAAAAAAGACGCCGAGGAACCTCGGTGGGGATAGTGTCTACCTCACCATGTCCTATTTCTGCAGTGGTATCGCTGTTCGAAAACGTTTGAATTGCTCCTGAAGATCACTGCCCAGACCTATCACTGTCATGTCGAGTGCAACCCAATCCGAACTCCTTGACGTTGAGCTCAGACGTTTGACCCGGCGTAAATGTAGTAAAGCCAGAAGTACCATAAGGTTTTGTAGCGTCCGCTGGGTCGGAATCCTCCCCTCCAATGCCTAAGATAATTTCCTTTCTCGAATCCGAAGAATAGACTACCTGTATGACATTACGTACAAATTATTTATAAAGGGACAATGTTCTGGGAGGAAACGGCGGTAGGAGTTCAAAAGTCTCGCGAATCAGTTTTCGTAGTCCCTGTACTAGCAAAACCCGTTGCTACGAACGCGTTATTGTGTTGGATGTGGTATTTTTCTCACTCCTCTTACTACCTCTTCTTCCCTATCCTCTTACATTCTTGCTCCGTTTACATATTATGTGATATTTTGAAACTCAGTAATAAAACTTTTTTCCCCTCTAAGGTTGTTACACTAACTAAACGTACACGAATTTACATGTGTCAGTATGCCTGTTCTGTGATCGGAACTATACTTTTTTGGAGTAAAGATGGCAATCAAATTATATTCTGCCAGGCCCAAACTCTTTATAACCTAATAACCACAATAAAAATTTCATATAAATTCCTAAATATTCATTAAATCGATATCCTAAATAACAAAACTTTTCAAAATTGTGATGTTCATAAACCTATTACGTAACGATTTCCCCACAAGTAAACAATAAGCAGGATTTTTAGTTAATTGATGGAAATTAATCATTTCTTCACACTAGCCGTATATAGGCTAAGGTCTTTGATAGACAGAGTCAACATGAAAAATTCAATACCATGGTTGGGATTTGAACCACGGATCTCCTGGTTTCCGTTCAGTCGCTCTAACCCATTGAGCTACCATGGCCAACTTGCCGTCACAACATTAAATTCTCCATTTGACTCGTATATTTCCCCGGTAGACCACTAGGAGCTCTCGCATTCGAGATACACCTTTTGTGGCGACTTACTATCGTAAGTACTTGAGTCCCAGGCTTCATCATTTAACTCTTATTATTTTAGTTAATTGATGGAAATTAATCATTTCTTCACACTAGCCGTATATAGGCTAAGGTCTTTGATAGAGTCAACATGAGTCAACTATATACGGCTAGTGTGAAGAAATGATTAATTTCCATCAATTAACTAAAATAATAAGAGTTAAATGATGAAGCCTGGGACTCAAGTACTTACGATAGTAAGTCGCCACAAACGATGTATCTCGAGTGCGAGAGCCCCTAGTGGTCTACCGAGGAAATATACGAGTCAATTGGAGAATTTAATGCCAGGACGGCATGTTGACCATGGGTTAGATCGACTCAATGGGTTAGATCGACTGGACGGAAACCAGGAGATCCGTGTTTCAAATCCTGGCTGTGGCATTGAATTTTTCATGTTGACTCTATAATAAGCAGGATACTTATATTTTTTTAATTTTCCCTCTTATGACATCCTTTCAGGAAATTAACTTGCCATTTAACATTTGCTGAAGCGGGGAAAAACGTATTTTTAATTATTTTAAAACTACAATTACTCGTATTGTCTTAAGTGTAGAGTATTATGCATGTGTAGTAACATTAGCTATTTATATCAAATAGGAGATTACCTAAGAAATTTATTTTACAATTTTACTCCACGTAGTTTTGTTTTGCTTGTCGACTGCGAGGTGTTCGCACAATATAAACACTTTATTGTAGGCTGTAGCAGGCCGGAGGCAGGGTTCTGGATTAGTAGGAAATGTCAATCACAGCACGGTCACTCTCACGCAGGTCTGGGCGCCACCGGTCGCTCGGAAACTGATCTTGTGGGGCTGTTACTTCCGGTTATACTGCGGATCCCCTATATCCTCCTCAAAAATCACTACTTTTATCGCACTGCACTAGTTGTCCAATCATTTCAACAAAACAGCCGAAAATTTACTCTTACTCCAATAACTCGAGAAAAACATCGTAAATGTAAGCAGAGTTAAATGTTGCATGTGAACGCTTATTAGCGGAAATACGTGAGTCTTGCTAACTAAAAACGACAACAATAATTATAATAATAATAATAATAATAATAATAATAATAATAATAATAATAATAATAATAATAATAATAATAATAATAATAATAATAATAATAATAATAATAATAATAATAATAATAATGATAATAATGGTGATGATAATAATGATAATAATAATAAACCTAAAATTTGTAAATACTTAAGCTCTCCGGGCATTGATTTCAACCAAATCTTAAACCCCTCCTTGTTCCCCAATGCACTGCACTGGACGTTCAGCAGCTGAAGCGCGGATTACCGTTTCCGCCAAAGGAAGAAACCTTTTCTACGCGAAAACAACTAAGTAGCAACGAATGCCCCTTGTGTACGTATTGCACTTTTTCACCTAGACCACACATCATTTATTTCGGCAGCATTTTCATTTGTTCCTCTAAGAAACAAATATTTGTGTTTAATTAATATACATACTGCAGTTAAGGAAGATAAGAGCCTAATGCATGTTTGAATGCTCTGACAGGCTCCGTTTCATAGATCATCCTCTCATGCAGAAATGCAGTCACTGACTATTAACAAATGTTTCATATGGCATTTGCAGGGAATAAAACCGTAATGAGATTTCATCGTTTTATCGGTGCATGAAGCTACGGAAGCAAAGGATCGGAAGTAATGTATGTAGTCGGAGTAATTGTCAGGGATTTTATAGCTGCTGTTACATTTTTCAAATTGCATTGATTCATGTTTGTATTGATTGAAAGATTTAGAAATATTTCCTCTTTTGAATGCTGGTATAAAAATATGTGTTTGTAAAACAGTACTGCCAGTATGTACAGTATACAGATAAAAGAGCTGGTTTATATTTTTCTTTATATTTCTTTTCTTACCTTTTTTACTGTTTCCATTTATTTAATGCCAGTTTTCTGCATTTCTACACATATACATTGTATATATTGTAACTTTGTGGATTCGTAGAATTAAAAGGCCGAGTTGCAGAAATTAAAAATCTCCTTTATTTCCAATTCTGTCCAATTCTCACGTAAGAACATTAAATCACATATACACAGTCTTACAAGGCCGATCACAATAACAAACAGTGACAGCAGATTACATCTTTAGCTCTCGTTACAACAACACAGCTGACTGTCTCATTTCACAACAGTTTCACAACTGCTCTAATCTCTAGCCATGGCTTCTTTTTATACACAAATTCATGAACCGAGAACCTTCTGGAGAAAACAAGAAAAACAATCATTCTCCGTTAATCGGGATATCTCTAGAACATTCCAACACTGAAGCCCTATCTGAGCGGTAAGTCCTTTACCTCAGTTATCTTGCTTGCCGGCGATATCTGTTTACACTACGCGCTATCATTAACTGCTTAGCAAGGCTCATTATTACCATGAAACTTTATCCGCCGATTGTTTCCTTATTTGCGCCGAAACTTTTATGCCTGTTGCCGTGACACTATAAACACCCATGCCCAAGGCGGGACTCGAACTCGCGACCCTCTACGTGGCGGACGATAGTTATACACACTAATGACCACGGCTACAAGGGCAGGCATTAAAATATATTCTATTTTTTATTAATTAATTAATTTATTTATTTATTTGTACAGTTTCCATTACAAATTCAGTACAATAAAATTTAACATAGAACGTGCTCTATTATACATCATGTACAAATACATGAAACTGCTGACCCTAAGATTTACTCGCCGACTCAGGTCCTCTGGCCATAAGCCTTTGGTTTCCCTGAGCAGCTTGATATCATTTCTTCTTGACCTTTGCTTCTTTTATCCTAATCCACTTTTCTCTTATCCTATATAAGAAATCTCCTATACATCTATTTTTCTTGTCTCCCGTCCCCGTTAACATGCGTAACGCCACTACGTCTTTGCTCACACTGTCCCATTTCTTATCCCATATTTTTCTCCTGCAATTTGTTAGCTCCTTACATTCTATCAGGTAATGAACAGTGCTATCTTCGTCTCCAAAAAATTCACATATCCCTGCCTCATTACTTCTCAACTCTTTTAAGTATAATATTCCTACTCTCATCCATGCTATGTCTTCTCTTCCAGTTTTGCCACATTGATCTATATATTTTTCCCTACCCCGTTCTGTCTTTAATTACTTGTAAAGTTTTAAAGATTTCTTTTCTTCTATACTTTCCCATATCTCTTGCCTATGTCTTGTACTCTAGTTCTCACTTCCTTCCAAAAACCGCTATAATTTGTCTCCTATGCTCTCCATAGATCTCCCATGCCTATCTTCAATATTATTCTTTCCAGCATTAAAATAAACAATGTGAAACTTCAGTTTAATTACCAACCATAAGCACCAAATTAGAGGTGGAAACAGAGTGAATGGTTAATTATTTTCAAACTTTACATTAAAACGTAAATACTGTATTACTCCCTTTTGGAGTTGCTTATTTTTATTTCTTACCTTTATATTTAACATTCTGTTCTACATTACTTAATGGGGTAGTATACTGCATCCACTACAGTAGCCGGCCGCGCCGTGGCTCAGTGGTTAGACCGCTTGGCTTTCACCAAGGCGGCCCGGGTTCGATCCCTGGCGACCGCAAAGTGCAATTTGTGGTGGACAACACGGCGCTGAGGCGGGTTTTCTCCGGGATCTCCGGTTTCCCCCGCCATCTCATTCCACTGGTGCTCCATCTTCATCTCATGTATCATCAGTGTCATCGCCTGTGGTGCCGTATGTAGTAAAAGCGGGCGTTAAACACTACACACACACCCCTCCACTATAGTGCCTCATTTTGCTATCGTGCCTCATTACATCCATTTCTTACTTCTTTCTGTTTTCTTTTTCTTTCACATATTTGTTAAACATTTTAATCCTACTTTTCTTAAATGTTCACATATTCACTGAATCTTGAGTTACAAATCTTCCTAAGTGTTAGCTCAAACGAAACATTTTCCCCTTTCTCTAGTATTAAAATCTCGCCTTGTATCATCTCATTCCAGAATATGCCAATTATAATTCAGCCTACTACATTCAGTGCAATTCACCCCCACTTCTACTCCTTAGGCCACACATTCATTACACCTCCCCATGCATACACAATTCCGAGCTTATTAATGCATACTTCGATGTATTTTTCTCTTCCCCAATCCATTTTTAAATATCCATAATCTATCAATGACCTTTGTTTCCTTGGTATTGCTTACAAATTTTTGCTTTTCAATATGATGTACTCTTGTTCTAACTTATTTTCAGAATCCTTTAGTTCTATTAGTACTTGTTTTTGCTCATGTTCCCCCCTCCCATTCCTATTCCAATTTTGTGAGGTAGAAACAAGAGAAGTAGGCTTGCCCACCCGGTTTTGTGTGAAACACAGGCCTACAGTACCCATACATCTTTTCCCTCCTAAGGCATTATCGGTCTTCCCGGCTGTGATTCCCATAGGGCTTTGATCACCAGCTTTTTTCGTGGTTTCTCCAGGTCACTATCCCCTTCTACCACGATTCGTTCCATCCATTTTAGAGTTGTAGGTAGGCGACAGCAATTTGTGCGGCAAGACGATGCAATTTACACTTAGGAAGGATTTCTTCCTGGGAGATCGGCGGGACTTCTGAAATCCCTCCTCATGGATGGCTTAGGCAGGTGTAGCCGACTTCAGATTAGTTCGACGTTGAAACTCCTTACGACTCCGTCCTTGCTAGGCTCATCACTGTCCGGATTTGATCACCCTTCTGGTCTCCCCTTTCTCCCAGGTGTCACGTCGGACAACAAGAGCCCAGTATGTCCGCTGTGTTTCAGTAACTGGAAGCCTCTTCGTCTGTATCCCAAATTCCTACTCAACTAATGAGTAGGGCCCTGATTTTTAGTTAGAATATTCCTTCATTTTACGTTTCTTATATGTTTAAAATAGGTTTATTTCAAGTTTTTCTTGATTATAATAAGTTTTTAAACGTTTTGTTTATCAGTGCATGGACCTATAATTTTCCTTTTCTACTACTTATTTGTAAGATTTATTCAAGGACTTATTACATAAAATTGTATGCTGTCAAAGATATTCACCAAAGAACGCACAAAATAGAGTTTACTGTTTGCTTTCTAGGGTCTTTTTTTTTTGGGGGGGGGGGGCATTGTGGTAGCTTCACACATACCCATATTTTCTGGAGTAAACGGTTTCTACTGTCACGCAATACATTCTTATGTGACAAAAACGTTTTTTCAACAGAACATAACGTCATTGGAATGTAGACCCACTGAAGCCAGTGCAGCAAGTTCTAGGGGTAGCCTTCGTATACTTTTCTCCCTGCAATATTGAGTTTATGATTTTCATGTCTTCAAAACCGGGATTTCGTTGTATAATCTTCCGTAACTTCGAAGAACTTTGTGTGTGTGTGTGTGTGTGTGTGTATGTGTGTGTGTGTGTGTGTGTGTGTGTGTGTGTGTGTGTGTGTGTGTGTGTGTGTGTGTGTGTGTGTGTGTGTGTGTGTGTGTGTGTAATTTACGTCCTCATACCGGACGGTGAGTGAAATGGTTGAAATGATGTCAAATTAGCCCAGGGTTAATAGAGCTTAGAGTTACCCGACAGAAGAACATGCACCTCGCACTGGTCCAGGTATTCCCCCCCCCCCGAAATATTCTCAATGATATCTAGAGTATATTTCAGTGGCAAAGTTGTACTTTCTAATGGCAGAATAGCCTTTGCTACGAAGTCAAAATGTATGTTAATATACTCAAGGGAAGCTGCAAGAGTGAGGTATTCGAGTGATCTCCTAGCCTTGGCGATGGAGGAAGCTTCTGTTTCATCTAATTCATTAGCGACGTTTTTTAATGTCTTAAGTGCTCAGCATAGGAACAAAACAGAATTTCGGAGGAACAAAATTCGAAACTCGGTCGGACTGATTTACCTACACAACTTTTCCTTATTGAGATTAATGTCATTTAAGGGTGAATTTCACTTGTTTTATTAATTTACCCTCGAATATGACCTCCAAAATTAACTTTGAAAATCGTGAAACTAAAATTCTTCGTTTCAGAAAGGGAAAGCGGCTATTTAGGTTATTTTAGACGTCGAACCCTCATTTAGGCTTTTTAGGTGAAATAAGGTTAAAACCTGAAAGTCCGGGTCCTAGTATTGAGTATCTGACAGATTTGTTTATCGTAGACAAAATAAAAATACTAGTTATTTGAGCTACTAGTGTGCAAATTCCACGAATTGGGCTGCGCTTAGAGAAGGGCAGTTGTATAAATAACTCATTATTTTGGAGGAAAAGGCTTTGCATTTCAGCTTATGAAAAAACTTTGTAATAGTAACCCAAATAAGAATATTTTATCGAAAAATATTAATGCGTATGTAATAAAGTCAGGAGCAATAAGCTAACGCAACACAATCTTATTATATTATAATCTACTAATCTTAACAGCGAACATTAATTTAAATCTCAGACGTAGCTTAGTGATTCCAATTGTGCTCTTGCAATCTCGACTTGGTTGAGAAAGAAATTCTCCCAGAAGCAGTCAAGAGAAGTCGAACTTGAGTGTTTGAGCATATCACCTCCTTCTCAAAGCTCAATTAGGGCTTCCATTCTTCCAAAAAGCCCTAGACCGATGCAACGGCACCCACAAGTTAGGAAATGGTATAGGACATTCTGCTGGATCATAATTGACTTACAGTTTATTTCCGTTGTATCCTTCTTGTTACTTCTGAATTTGATTAATTTGATTTACGACTAAGGTCACTAAGATTTTATAATCCAACTTGTTTAACGCTGCTACGCAATAATTACAAACATTTTCCTTGGGTGCACTGAACTCATTTTCACTGAGAGTCTGTTCACAAGTTTCCAGACATATACATAAGAAAGATGAGTAGGAGGCAGCTGTCAGACTGCGATTTACATCCCCTCAGCTTGCCTGGATACGGCCATTTGAATAATATAGCACTTGCATTGATTTACTGAATCTGAATATGATGTATTGCTTGGTTATGCAATCTAATTACCATACGATAATGTCACTGACTTAACACTAAATCTTCTGCTAGTGCAGTTTGTATTATTTATCCGCTTATTTAAGATAAAGTAGTGCATTCCAGCAGCACTTCTTCTTACCGAGGTTTCGATAGAAATGTAAGTTTTTAAGTTCGCTCTATAAGAACAAGTATAACGGTTTGCAAATTCGGGTGTGAATGGTGTACGAGAAGTTGAATAAATTGTTTTCCCCAACATTTTTCACACAGCACCAATACAACAGCCATCACAACCACTTGTTTTATGGGAGCTTCTACAACATTCTCCACACTTTTTCTTTAATCAACAATCGCCGGAAGCGTCGTGGCATATTCTCCATGCGTTCCAGTATAACAAAATTACCAGCATCCCTCTATACGAGGATCGGCTGATAAGTCCCGGGTCTCACAATTAAAAAAAATGCTTTATTGCTTCGGCGCAGATAGATAACAGATGGAGTGTTTCACGGAGATAAAGAGCTTGCATAAGCAGATAAACATAGCGCCGGAGATAAAAGACTTGCCAACACAGATATAGTTACATTCTAGAACATTTGTGTTTTATCTGGTGACATTTTAGAGAATATTCTATAACAGTCTGGAATTCATGAATGGGTGTATAAAAAGAAGCCATGGCTAGTGATCGAGTCAGTCGCAAACACACCAGTAGTAGTAAACAGCTGTACAGATGTTGTAACAGGAGTGCTGTAAACAGATGTAATCAGAACGCTATTGTAGTGGCCACCGACCTTGGTAGATTGTGATTGTGTATGTGAAGTAATTCCGCTGCTACGAAGTGTATTTCTACGTAAATAAAGAACGATTTGAATTTCTGCAAATTGGACTTTTAATTCGACGAACCCACAAAGCCACAATGCATTTGTCATATCGGTGTTCTAATTTACTTAAACCATCTCTGTAGTGCTATTTATCATGATCCTCAAAGTAGCTGTTTACCACATCAATGACCTCGTTGCTGTAAAATCTTCGTCCTCAAGAAATGGTTTGAGGTTCAGGAACAGGTGGTAGTCACTAGGTGCTAGATCTGGCGAATAGAGTGTATTTTCAAGCAATTCGAACTTTAATTCGCACATTTTTCCCATTGCAATGACTGAACGATGAGCCGGAGCATTGTCGCAAAGAAACAAGATCTTTTCTTTGCCAAACGAGATCTTTTTATTTTCACCTCATCACTCAAACGTTGCAGTAAGCTTGCGCAGTAGTCACCAGTGTTACTTTTACCCTTTTCCAAGTAATCAATAAAATTAATTCCCTGTGCACCCCAGAAAACACTCGCCATAACCTTGTTAGCTGAAAAAATTGACTGCTTTTTTGGAGTTGGTTCACCTGGCTCAATTCACTGTTTTGATTGTGACTTACTTTCTGGAGTGTAGTGATATATTCCAGTTTCATCAATGGTAATAAGCCGTCCCAAAAATTCATTGGGATTTTTACGGTAGAGCTCCAAATTATTAACAGAAACAACTTTGCAACTTTTGATCAGGTGTCAACAAATGCCGCACCCATCTTGCACATACCTTGTGAAAGCCCAAAACATTATTTAAAATATTACCTGCACGTTCTTTTGACATGTTCACAGCTCCTGCTATCTCAAACAACTTTAAATTACAATCTTCCAGTACTGAACGATGAATTTTGTCAATGATCTCTGGAGCTGTGACTTCCATGGGGCGTCCAGAGCAAGACTCATCACTAGTGCTCGTACGTCCCATTTTAAACGCTGCAACTGACCTTTTAATAATTGTATATGAAGGAGCAGTCTTTCAGTGTACTGTCCATTTCCTCCTCATTTTCTTTAAGCGTTAAGCGTTTCACATGGAAGTATTTAATCACTGATTGTTTTTCCAAATGCTCCATTTTCGTAAAATCTCTGCACTTGTCTTACTTAAAATGCTGTCATTCAAAAACTAAACAAGCTATTGACCTGTAATTATGGATACAAGCTAGTCTAGAGTTAAACTATATGATGCTATCCGTTATTCAAACTGGCCCAGTTGTACCATCTCTATGTGAGGCCCGGGACTTATTAACCGACCCTCGTAATTAAAAAAGGACTATTTAAATCACAGAAGTATCAACAATAACCAACGAACTAAGAGAGAAAACCATAAATTTTATTCGAAAGAAGCGTGTACTACGCGGATGGCGTACTTGTGTGCGTTTGGATCTTATAACAGGTATTTTCACTATCGCGCATGTTTACGTCGTAGCCTGTGAGACAGAGGAATGCATGCACCACGTATCATCGTATTCAATGTGCGAACTGTGTTTCTTGAATACTTCTCATTAATGAATGCCGTTGAATATTTAAATTATGAGTGATTCTGAAAGTGATGTTATATTAAGCGTGTTTATCAAACAATTTACAATCATGTCCATTCTGTGATAAGTTAGAGACATAGAGATCTGTGATAAGGGAGACTTATTCCAGATTTTACAAAGTTTAAGACTGAGAACAAAATGGAGAATTTCATACATAGCTCTAAATTTTATAGAAAGGTAGTTTGGTTATGCGGCTCTGAAACTTCTGTAAAGCTCTTCTTCTGGCCATGTTTGTTGCTCGGGAAGCATGAATCTTCTTGGAATAGTA